>FIZR01014269.1:0-31558 GCA_900060175.1 Ferrisia virgata | reverse complement strand
ATAACCCATAGCCATCTATATCTACGAGCTCCCAAACCTATGTGCCAATTTTGCTACTCCGAGTCCATCACTACCCAACACCTCCTGTTCCTCTGCCCCAACTTGAAACAAAAAAGACAAACCTTAAACATCCCAGAAAACACCCACTCCATTCCAGATTCCTCCACAGTCGTGCAAAAAATCCTCCTCTTAATAAACGAAACTTTGAACCTCCAACACCACATTTAAGTCCTAACCTTTCTGACCCCTTTTGAACACTGAGCGTAAAAATCTTAGCAATTATAAACGCCCAGGATAAAAAAAAAAATTATATCGAGAGAATTTTGAATTTTTGAAAATCCGCAGTATATGCTGATATCAAATTTTTAGAAAGTGGCTTTGAACTTTCGCGACCTGTTTTTGGGGTCCAAGGCCACCCTCGTTACCCAAATTTGGGACAATTTTATTTACACTGATAATTTGACTTCAACTGATACCATATTTTGGGCATTGTTACAGATGTAAAGATGCATTTTCTCATAAAAAATTTGTTGATAGCTCTTCCTGTTCTACTTCAGTCTTGCTCGACATTTCCTCTATTGTTTTATTCAAATCTACACACTCGCATCGCTGCCACACAACTTCACGAGTACCTTAATGTACATTTATAAAATCATCACAACAGGCGTCTGTCATCATCAGGTTAATACTATATCGCGGATTATTTACATTTACTTTCAACTGGTTTGACCAGATTCGCTTTTTATTTTTGTTTATCTTGTATTAACGCAGCATGCGCGATGCACCTAGTATTTCTTTTAAAGTGCTTTGAGAGGAATTTACGAGCCACGCTGCGTGAAAATTTAACCGTACGTATGTATCGTAGATTTAAATTACACATGCGAGTTTACTCGTAATCGTACTTAAGCGAATTCTTACTAAGTAATAAACAAAATTCGCGGTGTAAAGCTTTAATCAATCAATTCAAGGTTACGAGAAAATATTTAACAGCGTTGATTCATTCGAGTACTCTTTTACAAAGATATAGCAATCAAGAAACGCTTATTTTGTTGCCATCGTCGCCTCACACAGGGGTGTAGTAGTATTTCTCTTGACAACAGTCACCGAATAAAGCCCAATCATTCGGGTAGAAATGAAATTCAGCCCAGCGACCATCTAACGTACCTCTTTAGAGCCTATTCTATCCGCACAATTATCTTCTTAATTAATAAAGATGGTATTTTTTTTTCTTCATCGATTGTTCGCAGGTAGCAAGAGGTGCCTTGTCGGCATCCAGAACAGCCATCGTATGCTTTGATGCGCAGAATGTCGACGTTACACAATACCACCAATACAACAAGTCAATCGGCTATCGCTCAATATTACGATTACCTCTTCGTCGATCTAGCTGGTTCGTATTGTAACAAATACACACATTCACATAATCGTCGTATATTCTATGTACTTATACGGTTTTGTCGACTCGTAGCGCATCTCGGAAGCGAAAACAAACTCGATTTGAAGTATGCTCGAGTTATATATTATACCACTATAACCATATTATACACGTAAAAATGTTGCTCCGCAGATCCACGTACCAATGACTGGTGGCTGATTGGTAATCCACTTCCTGGCGTTTGTATTATGGTCAGCTATCTTCTGTTTGTATTGAAAATCGGACCCAATTACATGAGGAATAGGAAACCGTACGAATTGAAAAGCGTTCTCATTGTTTATAATTTTATCCAAGTTATCATTAGCACGTGGATATTTCAAGAGGTGAGTGTTGTCGTGTACGCCAGTTATTACTTTTATATTATTATTTTGCTTTGCTGATGCTAACCGAGTGAAAAGTGACGTGAAAAGGCGAGTGGTGATCGCATGGCACAGTAATTAGGAGAGACGGATGGGTTACTTCAAAAAGTATAAAATAATTTCAACTTTGTTCAATCTTGAAAGGTATCACAAAATAACAATATTAAAATACAACAGAAGAAGTCCCCGGTACAATATGGAAGCTCCATTTCAACAAATCCTAAAACTTTTTTTTTTTTCTTTTCAACCTCCTTGAGCTATAAATTTCAATTGATTTATGCCTTTTCTTAATTAGTTTCAGTGGTAAAGGCGATGAAAGCCACAAAAGACACACGCCTTCAATCTACCTCTTCTTAATCGTGACAATAATGCTAAAAATTTCAAATTTCAAACTCATACCCATAAAATCACACACATTATCCACATTCTGCTAACTCTTTTCGGTGTGCTAAAAAATTGATTTCAACAAAGCTCCGAATTACTCGTACCCAGCCTATCCACTTCTATTGGATCTAACGTCTTGATCTTCCAAAATGTCCCATCCAATTCAGCATTGCAAGCATATCTTCATCTCTTGCTAAGCTCTCCAATTCATAAGAAACCTCTACAAAATTGGTTCTTCCTCCACATAAATACTATTCAATGAATCTCCTTCATACTTCGTAAATGTAACTTTTATTTGCCCAGTTTCTAAAATTTCTGCAAAACATCCAAGCACTCCGAAAAGCCTACGTCAGCTAATGAATGGCCTTCTTGTATTATTTTAAAAATGATTTTCTGTGTCGTATTGCCGATAAAAAACCAGGCTTTTATGGCCTTTCGACGTACGACGTGGGGGAGGGGAGGGGGGAACCAATAAAATTCCATTTGCTGGATTTTGGCGATGTTAAATATTTATTTTTTTCGCCCGAACATTAAAATCATTTATTCCGCTAGATATCGACCAAAATTGCTCCAATTCGGACAATCAACTCAATCTGGCGGCGGATTAGATATATATGAGTGGGGATAAACTAGGGTCAAAATTCAGTTATGCCTCAATTTAGGGGAGAGGGAGCTGAGAGGTGAAAAACGTAAAAATTGCCCCTCTTTAATCCAATTGACAGAGAATCAAAACTTGTACAACATATTCAAAAATTAACCTCCCAAGTCAATTAGAAGGGGAGATATGGGGGTTTTCTTCCTTTTTGACCTTGAAAAAAGGCTGTTCGTCCCCCATATCCGCCCCAAATTGAGCTAGGAAGTTGAAATTTTGTATCTAGACTTGGTAGGAATCATAGACGTATATTTTGATGGTTCAGAATTTTCAAACCCATTGCACTCCCTTACAGGCCCCAAAATTTTTTTTTTTTTTGGTTACTTCTCACCTTCTGAGTTTGTTTTACGCATATCTCCCCTCCAAAGTGGGCTACACAGAATGCTGAAATTTAGCATGTAATTTAAGCATCGATTCTGGATGTGCTTTTTGGGGATTTCGACTTTTTAGTTCTATCGCATCCCCTTACAGCTCCAAAAATGTAGTTTTTTTGTTGATTTATTCCATTTTTATAGTTTATTCCTCACACATCTCGCTTCTGAATTGAATTAAGAGATTTAAATTTGGTGTGTAAATTTAGCATAAGTTTTATAGACACGCCTTTTTCGGGTTTCACAAAGTCATTCCACTACCTAGCTCAAAATGGAAATTTCAGCTTCTTAGTGAATTCTCAAAAAATAGAATTTTTTCATCCAAAATGGAATTACGAAAACGTGGTTTATACACTAGGCTAGGCCAAATTTTTCTTTTATTGGAAATCTGTAAATGGCGGGGTCACAATAGTTGCAAAATGACCCCAAAGGGATGTGGTAAACATTTCAGCCTCTTAATTCAATTTTACAAACTTGCAAAACTCAATGAAAGTAAAATAATTTTCAAAAAATTGAATACACATTTTTTTTGAAATTTTTTTCCAAAAATGGAATCTTCCATTTTCAGCTGGTGAATTGAAATAATTTTTTCGTGTCATTAGAACGTATGTTACTCTACTTCAGAAGTTTTTAACTTTTTTTTGGAATGATTACTCGAAAATCTTTTTCTCCTTCTTTTTGTTAAACGTAAATTTCTGATCACATAAGACGGTTTTTGAATACCTTTGAGGGGGGCAACCATTTCAAACAATTTTCAAAAACTCTGGAAAGTGTAAAAAAATGCTCTCAATAGCTTGAGAAAGATTTTTCGAGTTGCCAGCTCAAAAAAGTGGTCCTACAAGCCTCCCGTTGTATACTTCTATAAGGGTTCGAAAAATTTGATAAAATTCCATAACATTTTCCTGAAGTATCTTCACTTTTATACCGAATTTGAAAAAAAAAAAATCGATCGAAAACTTGCAGAGGAAAAAAAATTAACATAAAAATCCTCCTTAAGTAGATTTTTCAGTATTCCGTCCTATCTTCTCCAAGGGCTTAAAGAGTTCCTCGAGTATTTTTCATTTTTAGATCCAACGACAAATTGCTATACTTAGTCTACTATAGTCTTACTTTTTTCATTTTTTAGGTCAAACAGAGGTAAGACCCCGGTATCTCCCCTCCTAATTGACACAGGAGGTTGTTTTTTCGATATGATGTACAACTTTTAATTTTCTATCAATTGGCCCAAAAAAGGGAAATTTTTGCGTTTTTGGCCCCTCAGCACCCCCTCCCCCAAAATGGGGCAAAACTTAATTTTGACCCAAGGTCAGCCCCATTTGTGTATATCTAATCAGCCGCCAAATTGAGCCGATTGACCAAATTGGAGCGATTTTGGCCGGATTTAAATGTCTGAGGAGAAAAAAGAAATATACTTGACATGGCCAAAAATCGTCTTAATGTTCTTGTAGGATCCCAAAACGGATTTTTGGTATTACTCCCCTCCCCCCAACCGTCGTCAGCCATCAGACAGTAATAGCCTAGTTTTCATTGACAATATGACGTAGAAAATCAGGCTAAAAATGGCAACATTGATTCCTAGGAGCTATTTATTAAAACTACTTTGATTATGTTACAAATTGTAAAAAAAAAGCACCTGCTACGATTTTTAGGCTTATGTCGAAATTTTGATAGTCATAATCTTCGATTAGAAACCAGCTAGAGAGCTCCGGTTTGCCATTTCTCTCCTTTAAACTCATAAACACCCTCGCATCTGAAACATTGCAATTTTAAACGACAGACGATCTAATCGAAAAATTCGATCGGTAAAAAATTTCGTTCATTTCTCGTATTCGTTATTCGAAAATTGGTAATGAAGTTGGCAACCGCGGTAACACTCAATCATACAAAGTATGTACACCGAACGAACAGCCAATCGGAATGCATAACGAGAATATCTAAAAAAGTATACGAACGTCATAATGATTGACACAAACACGAACACGCAGCTTGGCGGCGAATAGTCAAATAAGACGTATTAAGAAGTGTTGGAAATTAATTTCACGTCTATCTCTGGCCAACTCTCTCTTTCTATTACGTTGCTGTAGTGTGTTTTTGTATATTTGACGCGAGTGTACCGCCCTCCACCTGCTTTCGTAGTTCTTGCACGAAAATATGCGAGATGCGAGAAGTGGCTAAAATTAAAAACTTGATTGAGAAAAATGATAAATTTCAGCCGAGTACGAGGGGTCTATTTATCATTAATATATCATCTCATCATTCAAACGGGGAAAATCCAGTTGGCATATTGCCAGCTCAATGTTTTGGGAAAATTCGCCAAGTTAGGTATTTTTTTTTTTTTTTAGCAAGAGGCAAATACCTGTAGGGACAGAGAAAAAAAAACAAATCATACACGTCTAAAGCAATTATACGTATTAACAGGCCTATTAAACGATGTCCTCGACATCGTGTACTGTGTTAATGGGATTTTAAGACACGAACGCATCAGTTCGTTTGTTGGTTTATTTTTCTTTGGACTTGACATACACGCACGCGCATTGCGCGACGACAAATATCGTGCGTTGTTGTGTAATCTGCGTGTGCTGTTAACCTCAAGTTTTTAAGTAAAGAATGTGATTAAGTACTGGTATTTAGGTACATATTTCACATGTGTACCATATTACCAACGTGTAGGTCGCTAAGTAAGAATACTTGGGAAAAACGGGGGGAAAAACAAACAAGAACTAAAACTTGAAAAATGTCACGTTTTTTTTTTTTTTTTAGGCTTTAAATGGAGCATGGTTGAGTGGATACAGTTGGAAATGCGAACCGGTTGACTTTTCGTATTCGCCCGCAGCTTTAAGGGTGGCCAGAGGATGCTACATTTATTTTATCGCAAAACTAACCGAATTACTGGATACGGTAAGTAGATCAGATAATTGCATTTAAAAATCATCGTCGAAGACTGACTTATCGGTCTGCTCGATTAAACATTATAAACCTGCGCCAAATCCACGTGGCAGGAATATCTACAAAAATCCATTTTCGGGTCCTACGAAACCACTGATACCATTTTTGACCATATCAGTGACCTATTCTGTTTTTTTTTACCTTGAATAAAATTACTTCCGAGTATATCTGCTCACCAAATTGAAGTATGCGAGTGAAATTTGGTATGCACATTGCCTTTTTTTTGAGAGTTTCGACTTTTCAGTCAAATTGCACCCACTTACACCTTAAAAGAAGCAAGTTTTCGGTAGGTTTTTTATATTTTTGGAGCTTATTCCACGCACATCTCCGTAAATAGATTTAGTAGGGATTATAGATGTGCCTTTGGTGAGGAATTTGGGGAAAAATTTTGAAAAAAAGTGCCATTAATTGATTAAAAATCATGAAAAATGTCGAAAATTGAATGAAATTGGCCCAAAATATTAGAAAAATTGTTAAAATCATCTAAAATTTGGTAAAAATTTGACAAAAATTGGTGAAAAAGGTAAAAAGATGGTTAAAATTACGTTAAAATGTCGAAAATCGGCTGAAAATTGACCTAAAATATAAAAAAAATTGTTAAAAAAGGAAAAAACTTGGTTAAAATAACGTACAAATTTCGAAAATCAGCTGAAAATTGCCCTATAATGAGAGAAAAAATGTTAATATCATTTAAATTTGGGTAAAATTTGGAAAAAAAATGTAAAAAACTAATGAAAAATAGCAAAAAATATAAAAAAACTACTGAAAATTGAAAAAATTGGCTGAAAATCAACGAAAATTCGGTAAAAATTGGAAAAATATTGGTAAAAAATATAAAAAGTTGGTCAAAATCACGTAAAAATGTCGAAAATCGGCTGAAAAATGATCTAAAATACGAAAAAAAAATCTAGGCAAAAAGTTGGTCAAAATCTCGTAAAAATGTCGAAAATCTGCTAAAAATTATTCTAAAAAATAAAAAAAATTCGTTAAAATCGTCGAAAATTGGATAAAAACTTGACAAATATTGGTAAAAAAGGCAAAAACTTGGTCAAAACACGTAACAAAGTTCAAAATTGGCTGAAAATTTCCCTAAAAATAAGAGAAAAGTTGTTAAAATCATCTAAAATTTAGTAAAAAATTGGACAAAAATTGATAAAAAAAAGGCAAAAATTTGGTCACAATCACGTAAAAATATCGAAAATTGGCTGGTAATTGCCCTAAAATAGGAGAAAAATTGTAAAAATCATCCAAAATTTGGTAAAAATTTGACAGAAATTGCTGAAAAAGGCAAAAAGCGTCAAAATCACGTAAAAATGTCGAAAGTGGGAGCAAAAAGTTGGATAAAATAACGTAAAGATGTCGAAAATCGCCTGAAAATTTACCTAAAATACAAAAAAAAATTCTTTAAAACCATCTAAAATTGGGTAAAAATTTGACATAAATTAGTGAAAAAGGTAAAAAAGTTGGTCAGAAAGACGTAAAAATGTCGAAAATCAGCTGAGAATTGACCTAAAATAGAAGAAAAAGGTAGGTTGAAATATGACAAAAATTGGTAAAAAAGGCAAAAACTTGGTCAAAATTACATAAAAATGTCAAAAATCGGCTTGAAATTGCCCTAAAAAAAGAGAAAAATTGTAAAAATCATCTAAAATTTGGTAAAAATGTGACATAAATTGGTGAAAAAGGCAAAAACTTGGTCAAAATCACGTAAAAATTTCGAAAATTGGCTGGAAATTGCCCTAAAATAAGAGAAAAATTGTAAAAATCATTTGAAATTGACCACAAGTTTGACAAATATGGGTGAAAATTTGACAAAAATTGGTAAAAAAGGTAAAAAATTGGTCAAAATCACGGAAAAACGACGAAAATCGAGGCAAAAAGTTGGATAAAATAACGTAAAAATGTCGAAAATTGACCTAAAATGGGAGAAAAATTGTTTAAATCATCTAAAATTGACTAAAACATTGACAAAAATTGGTAAAAAAGGTAAAAACGTTGGTAAAAATCACGTAAAAATGTCTAGAATCAGCCGAAAATTGACCTAAAATACGAAAAACAATCTTTAAAATCATCAAAAATTGGATAAAAATTGGAAAAAATCTGGTAAAATATTGATTAAAGATCACGAAAAATGTCAAAAATCGAATGATAATTGACCTAAAATATGAAAAAAATTCGTTAAAATCGTCGAAAATCAGGTAAAATTTTGACAATAATTGGTAAAAAATTGATTAAAAATCACGAAAATAGTCAATAATTGACTGTAAATTGTCCTAAAATAGGAAAAAATCGTTAAAATTTCCTAAAATTAAGTAAAAATTGGAAAAAAAGTGCAAAAAATTGATGAAAGATGACAAAAAATGTAATAAATTAACTGAAAATTAACCTAAAATATGAAAAAAATCGTTAAAATCATCTAAAATTGGGTAAAAATTAGGAAAAAATGTTTGAAAATTGACCTAAAATAAAAAATATTTAAAAACCATCAGGAATTAGGTATAAATTTGACAAGAAAGTGTTAAAAAGTGCAAAAACGATAAAATATTACGAAAAGATGTTGGAAAATTCGTGAAAATTGACCAAAAATACATTAAAAATGAGGGAAAAGGGTACGGAAAATTGATCAAAAATCAAAAAAAAAGAAGTTGAAAAATTAGTGAAGATTAAACTATTGTTTAAATAGGAGTTTAAAACCGTTAAGCTCGACATGAAAATTTGAGCATCTTTCTATAAAGTACAACTTTTGAGTATTAAAAATTTCCCATATCAATTTCAAATCTCTTTTCCATTTTCTACAAAATCGTGCCCACAAAATAATTATTTTCAAACTCCACAATATAATCTTCCAAGGTTGAACTTTTCGACAAAAATTCGCAGTTGTTCAAAAATTTTAAGCATCAACCCTCCCACCCCTATAACCTCATAGGTCTTTCACTACGTCATTAATAGAAATTGGGGGGAAAATCTGAGCTAAATTGGAATACCCAGCTATGTCAAATCTTATTCATTTTTCACAAATCTCGCAATATGAAACCCTAGCGCTATTTTGTTAATTTTTTACATCTTTGACCACAAATGAGATTAATTCACTTGCATTTTGAATTGCGCAGGTTTTCTTCGTGCTACGCAAAAAAGACAATCAGATCACATTCCTGCATATGTATCATCATACAGTGATGCCAATCATATCTTGGGGATGCACGAAGTATTACCCTGGAGGACACGGTACATTTATCGGATTTATTAACTCGTTTGTTCATATCATCATGTATTCGTATTATTTATTGGCTGCTTGCGGACCCGAATACCAAAAGTATCTATGGTGGAAAAAATACATCACTACTTTGCAATTAGTACGTATCGTTGCAATATATGCTTCTACTTTCTACTGATCAAATCTAGCAATTTTCTAGCCTCTGTCCGTTTTTCTCTGTTTGCTGTTCTAGAGTCAATTTTGTCTCGCATTCTTACATTCATTCCAATTGGTATTTTACGATTGTAATTACCCCAGATGGACGGTTTATTTCATTCTGCCCAACGCTATATTTTTCTATTACCTGTTCAGTGATTTTTATCGAAAAGCGTATATTGAACAGAGTCAAAGGAAACTTGCTCAAAAGATAGATTAGGTAGCGTAAGTAAGTATAACCGATTGATATCTCATGTACCTATAATTCCTGCCCAATGTTACGCAAACAGAATTTTTCTATTTTCTTTTATCACATTCTCATCAGATTTACGCTGATAAATCATCGATTTGTATTCGACGATGCGACGTGTGCATTTATCTATCATTGGAAGAAAGAAACTCAGCTTTTTGAGGTATTTGAAATGCTGTCATACAATATTTCATTTACATTTCGCAGCAGTAGTATGATCAGGGATAGAATTTATTGTGTATTTGTAACCGACAGTTACTCAAAAAGCATGTTTCTTATTATCGCCGGAAAATTTTCACCTCGTGTACTTTATTATTATTATTTTTTTTTTAATTACTAAAATTGTAAAAATGTAAAGCCAAATAAAATGTTGTTTTATTTTTCTTTTCTTTTTGTCGTGTTTTGTTTTTTTTTTAAATTTCATTTTTTCATGCTCTAAATTTCCCGGGTGGGAACGGGTTGTAGAGTTCTTCCATGGCACTTTCTGCCTGTCGTAAGAGGAGACCTAAAGAGGACTAAGGAACCCTTTCCTCCTCCCCTGGTTCATAGTAGCGTACTGTTAATATTTTTATTCACTGTTCACATAACAACACACACGAAGAGTTCAGACTTCTTCATGCTAAGAGGATAAAGTAGCTACCGCTGGAGGATTTGCGAACCCACAGTGGTCTTTTTCGCAAGAAATGTCTAATGACTGCGATAAATTTAAACGGTCTCGAGTTCTGGCGAACCTTAAATGGGGCAGGGGGTGCTAAGAATATGCGTTCGCGATAATCAGTTCAATTTTGCTAAGATCAGTAAAATAGGAACGTGGAATGAACATGGCCTGAAAACTATAGATAAGTTGGCTGTAGTCAAAAAAAGTAAGGTTGCTAATATCAGGAATCAGCGAACCCCGCTAGAACACCATTAGAAACTTCGTCTTTTCGTCTGGTAAAGGAGACCACACAGGAGTGGCAATCATAGTAGATGGTAAATACAAACACCTGGTATTCGGTGCCAGGGCCATCAACGATCGGATGACAGTTGTCAAGATTGATGCAGTTCCATCCACCATAAACGTCATCCAAACATATGCCTCAACAAGTGCACCACCAGATGAAGAGATACTGGTGCTCAGAGACTTTAATGCCAAAGTTGGGAAGACTGATAGCAGTGTTGCTTACTATGGGGTAATTGGTAGTCATGGTCTAGGAACAAGGAATAAACGCGGAGATGGGCTTCTCCAGTTCTGCGTGGAACAGCAACTTGTGCTAGAGAATGCCTTTTTTCAGCAACACAGCAACACAATCGTAGACTATACACATGAAAGTTGTGTAATGGCTATGTTCTAATTCAGAACAGATGGAAATCGTCGATCACTAGAGCCAAAACATATCCAGGAGTTGATGCGGTATCAGATAATCAACTTCTGGTGGCAGGAGTATGGCTGCGAATCGCGTGAAAAGCCCAAGGAAGAAAGCACAGACTTTTCATACCGACGCTGAATTGAACAAAATGGCTGCTAGGACAAATTACTCGAGTACGGGAGTAAATTATTAAGGAAAGAGAAGGCAAGTAGGAAAAGAAGCAGCTATGGATAACAGAGGACATCCTGCTGATTATGGAGCAGCGTAGGCAAGCCAAATGTTGTGGCGACAATGAAGAATACAGGTTACTGAACAGATCAGTTCAGCAGTGCTGTCGTAGAGACAATGAAGCCGATCCAAACCAATCCTACAGTGAAATACAAAAAAACGCAGACAGTAATAAGACCAATGCAGTATATAAGAAAATACCTCAGGTCGGTAAGGATTTTAAGCCCAGAATTCGTGAGATCAAGAAAGATGACTGCACAGTTGTGTGGGATTCTAAAGGAATCCTGGACAGCTTGAAAACATACTGCGAGCGATTATACCAAGGTAGCGGAACACCAGAGGTAAGCCATCCAGTTTGTACAGTCGAAAGGACAGGTGAAGATGAGCCAAACATCCTACTTAATGAAGTAAGGCAGGTGGTGAATACGATGAAGAAACGCAAAGCACCTGGTTGCGATGGTATTGAAGCTGAATTGTGGCAGGTTCTTAGTGAAAATGGAATCAAAGCAGTATGGCAACTATGCAGTGTAATATGTCTGAGTTGTAAATGGCCTACTGAGTGGTGTAAGCCGGAGCTGATTCTCTTGCATAAGAAAGGAGATGCAAGATTATGCTCTAATTATCACACAATCGCTCTATTTCCATACAGTAGTGAAGTCATGCTACGAATCCTAAACAACCGGATTAAGGCATATCTACATAGGCAAATTCCACCTGAACAAGCTGGATTTATGGCAGGAGGAGTCACAAGGGAACAGATAATGAACGACTGGAATCAACATACCTGCAGTGATGTGTTTCATAGATTACGCCAAAGCTTTTGAATGCGTGAATTGGAAGAAGTTGTTCAAAGTTTTAAGAGAGATGGAAGTCTGTACTCAAATAGTAGATTTGGTCAAGTCACTATATGAGTTTAATTCTATGGTGGTGAGAGTTAATGGTGAAAAATCTGAGGTTTTTTCAAGCAGAACAGGGAGTGGGTCAAGGATGCATATTATGCCCGCAGTTATTCAACATCTACGATAAGCATATAATTCTCAAGGCTCTAGAAACAATGGAATGGTGGTATTTCCATCGAAGGAAGTAGAATCTCTAATCTGCAATATGCAGATGATACCGCCTTGATTGCTTAGGTTGAAGAGAAAATGGCGGAGCTCGTCAGCCTGGTGAAAATGGCCAAAAGTGCACGCTTTTGTATATTTAGGTTCCATCATTGAAGCAGATATAGGATCGTCATCATAAATACAGTCCGAATTGCTCTGAGCAAATCAGCTATGACCATACTGTGTAATGTCAAATGTAAAAACAAGATCTCCAGAAAGTCAAGAAAGAGACTTACATAGTCACTTATTTTCCCTGTTTTTCTATGTATTGCGGATACATGAACGTTGAAGGCAGTTGATAAAAGAAGAATCGATGCCTTCTGGACAGTGTGATGAACCAACATTTGAATCGTCAATGAAATACAGGAGTCAGCCAGGCTAAGTGTTTTATGCGAGAAACGCATTCTAGAGTGTTTTGAATGTGACCAGGAGAGACGGCCCAAATCTCGAAAAAGACATTCTCTTTGGTAAAGTCCCTGGTAAAAGAGAGAGAGGAAGATCTCCGACCAAGTGGTCTGACATCATTGAAGTGCGAATGGGGTTGTGATAGACGGCGTGCTCTTTGAGGTGCAGTATAGTCGTAAGAAACTGAGACCTACTGATGATGATGATGCTCAAAATATTATGTCTTTATGACCAAAGGAGTTAACTAAAAATTTTTCTCACACGATTTAAAAATTTTCAAATATTTTCATCAGATTCAACCGTTAGATATTAGCTGTTCTTTCATAAACGTACAAATCGTGAAATAACTTACTCATTTTATTGGCAAAAACTGGTACTCACCTGAAACAGAAAATAAATAAAAAATTAATGAAAGCATATTTCCCAAATGTGATGGATTTCGGTCGGTATTCAGCTTAGAAAATAATTTTCTCAATTTCGGGGTGAAAAAATTGATAAATGAAAATAAATTGCTAAATATCAAAACGAATTTTGTTAACCCTGTCAGATATTTATTCTTAGTTTTTTATTCATTCATCCCCCAAACATTCAAGTCCTTCACTCTGTTCGATACTGACCAAAATCGTTCCAATTCGGTCAATTGGTTCACTTTGGCGGCGGATTAGATACTTATAAGTGAGGATGAACTTGGGTCAAAATTCAATTATGCCCCAATTTGGGAGAGGGAGTGCTGAGAGGTCAAAAACGCAAAAATTGCCCCCTTTTATCCAATTGATATAAAATTGAAATGTTGTATAACTTATCCAAAAATCAACTTTCCGAGTCAATTAAGAGAGGAGTTATGAGGGTTTTACCCCATTTTGACATTGACAAAGGGATGTTCCTCCCCATCGCCCCAACAAATTCAAGCTAGGAAGCGGAAATTTGGTATGTACATTTAGTTGAGGCCCTACATGAGCTTGGGGGGTTCCGATTTTTTAGCTCCCTTTACACCCCCTCACAGCCCCAAAGAAGTGGTTTTTTTGATAGATTTTTCTAATTTTTTGAGTTTGTTCCTCGCATAACTCCCCTCCAAATTGAGCTAGGAAGTTGAAAGATATGCTTTTTGCAGTTTTGACTTTTTCGCCTCATTGAACCCCTCCTATCCCCAATGCTGATTAAGAAGCGATGCTTTTTTTTCTTCGCACAAGCTTTGTATTCATTTAAAAAAACTACGATTAAAATGAAATAGAAAAATCAAAATGTTCAAATTGAATACTGAACTGAGTTCTTTTCTTCTTTATTGTAACAATAGAAACGAGAAACACGAAGTAATTTTCTAAAACAACTTACCGTAGTTAACATGGATATTTGCATTTTTATTAACAAAAATTTCTCACATAAATTATTTTTTACGTTACTTATTGATTTAAATTCGAAATTAGTTTTGGAAGCGATGTCCTTCACGGACCAACTTGCAACTTTGGTATATTTTTTCAACGTTGTACGCGAGTTTTATTATGAAATTTGAGTCGTCACACAGAGAGAAACAAATTGATAAAATGTGTAATCATATCATGATTTGGGATCATATACCCATTACGCCCGAGGAATGAACAATGTTTACTGATAAAGTGATAATGTGCCATTGCTGAAAAGAAAAGATAAAAACAGTGCTGTATCATCAGTTCATCGTATCGAGTTAAATGAAACTTTTGTACGGAACGCGGAATCCGAGTGCAGGATTTCATCATCGCGGGAAATTTTTCCAACATCGAATTCATAGGTATGCTTTTTTTTTAATTTCACTTTTTAACGAAAAATATAAAAAGTAAGAATGTAAAATTACCTTATTATACGATGGTGGTTAAATTTTTCAAAATTTACAAATGAATAATTTAATAAAAAAAATTAACGAGCTCGTTTAAAGGCATGTGCGCTTGGTAGGTAAAGGTTCGTTTGCTGTTAAGTCATTTCAAAAATTTCTACTTCGCATCGTACTAGTGTGATTCGTCGAATATGCGTTCTTTACTCCGATGTATTTGGCTAAAATATCCACTGTTCAAATGGTCGACCACGTGTACTTCTCAGACCGGCTATAAAGCAATGGGATCCTTAACTGGGTCATTGTTACAATTTGCATCAAACAAACCCTTCACCAACGGCTTTCCAAAAATGTAAGTAACAAAGTACAACAGATTTGTTGGTATAGGCGAAGAATATAGAATATTTGTGGTAAAAACAGCCTAAATCAACATTTGGTAAGCAGGTATTCTATTTACTGTACCAAAATATTTCCCAATTCATTTGCAGGTATTCTACAAACATTCGTGATCCTAATCCGAGCACGTTGCTAGCCGAAGAAGACATGCGCCAATTTGTCGACGTATTTCCGTATATTTTACGCGATTTGACGGATTCTGAAAACTATTCGGATATCCCAGAAGTAGCTGATTGGTATTCCAAAGTAGGCATCGGTATCATTTTCAAACGAAAGCATTTCAGGTTGACTATTGGACCATTTTTTTTTTTTATGTCACATCATCAAAGAAAACCTCTCAACGCATATGGTCCCATGATCACACGAACTTGTTGATTTTCATCAAAATTTATCAATTATTCAGTGATTACACTTCAATTAAGCCTCCAAAACATACAAATGTGGGCACCTCTACTAATAGTGAATCTATTACTAAAACATTATCGACTTTGAAAGATATGAGAAGTGTGGATCTAGAGAAGAAAGAGGAGTCGATCCGCTCACAGCGGATGCAACGAGAGATGGAATCGATAAAATCCTCTTAACAATGTTAGAACAAGATTAATACAATTTTTAGAACATGCCAGATATTTAATTTTTAATTTTCTTTTCGGACACTAAAATCATTTACCCAGGCTTCATACCCATGAAAGTCGCTTGAATTTGGTCAATGTATTTAGATTGATGGTGAATAGAATTATCGAGAGTTAGCTGCTTAACGCGATTGATAAACTGGGCCTAAATAAAATAATTCTCGTATTCAGAAATTTTCACGAAAATCAGAGTGTTAAGTAAACCTGCAACGTATCATTCAGTAAAAAAGTGCATAAGCGAAAAAATTCGTAAAAATTTGACGAATTTTTTTGGCGGTATTTATAAGATTGATAAAATTAATGTTCGAGGTAATTTCCCGACCTTTTTTCATTTTAATAAGAAATGCAATAATTTCAACAATTAGTACAATTACATTACGTCTTTGTCGCAAGTTTTGCGGTAATTGGGCTATCTTCTTTTGATGTTGTATGTACATTGTTACGCAGGTATTGCAGTATAATGTACCAGAAGGTAAAAAGACCCGCGGATTAATTGTAGCAAGTGCTTATCGTTCATTTTGTGCATCACAGCAATTGACCCCTGAAAGTATTCGACTCGCTTATGTGCTCGGTTGGTGTATTGAATTGGTATGTATTGGTAAATTTTAATATTACAAGACATGCATTTAGTGTGATTTTCTATGTCATTCTGTCAATGAAAACCAGGCTATTACAGTCTATCGACCAACGGCGGATGGGGGGGGGGGGGGGGGGGGAGGATACGAACAAAATCCGTTCTGGAGTCTTAGAAGACCATTAAGACAATTTTTAGCCATGTCGGATATTTATTTTTATTTTTTTATTTTATTCCCTCGAACATTAAAATTATTTATTTCGCTACTTACCGATCAAAATCGCTCCACTTCGGTCAATCGGTTCAATTTGGATATGAGTGGGGATGAACTTGGGTCAAAATTCAGTGATGCCCCAATTTGGAGGAGGAGGTGCTGAGGGGTTAAAAACGAAAAAATTGACCCATTTTAAACCAATTGATACAGAATCAAAAGTTGTATTATATAGCCAAAAATCAACCTCCTAAGTCAATTAGGAGGGAGAGAAATGGAGGTTTCCCCCTTTTTGACCTTGAAAAAGGTCTGATACTCCCCTATCTCCCCACCACATTGAGCTAGGAAGTTGAAATTTGGTATGGACAGTTAGTTGAGAACTAGATGTGCCTTTTGGAAGTTCCGAATTTTTAGCCCCATCACACCCCCTTACAGTCCCCAACAGAGTGGTTTTTTGAGTGGGTTTTCTTATTTTTCTCATTGTATGAGTTTCTTCCCCACATAACTCCCCTCGAAATTTAGCTAGGAACTTTAAATTAAGTATGTACATTTAGTGGGAACCCTAGATGTGCCTCTTGCGGGTCTTAACTTTTCAGTCTCATTTTACTCCCTCACAGCCCCAGAAAATGGTTTTTTGGTCGTTTTTTGAGCTTGTTCCTCACATAACTCCCCTCCAAATTCAGCTAGGAAATTGAAATTAGGTATGTACATTAAATAAGAGCCCCAGATGTGCCTTTTGTGGGCCTGTTCGTTTTTTTTCCAATTTTTAGCACGTTTTGCCAATTTTTGTCAAAATTTAATCCTATTTTAAATGATTTTAAACGATATTTGGCAAATTTTCAGGCCTTTTTTTAAAAAAATTTCGTGCGAATTTTTTACCAAATTTTCGATGAATTTTAACGATTTTTTTTAAATAATTCAGTTCAATTTTCACATAACTTTCGATGATTTTCAACAATTTTTTTCATATTTTAGGTCAATTTCGCCCATTACAATTTATATGCATTTTTCAACATTTTTTCGCTATTTTTGATATATTTTCTACATTTTGAAATAATTTTTACCAAATTTTCAATAATTTTCGACGATTTTTTTTTATATCAAGCCATTTTTCATCAATTTTACAACATTTTTTCACGATTTTTCATCAATTTTCCACAGGATTTTGTTTCATAGTTTAGATCGATTTTCATAGATTCGACATTTTGCCTTGATTTTTATCAATTTTTGGCAATTTTCAATCCGTTTGCGTCAAATTTTCACCTAATTTTCAACCATTTTCAACAATTTTTTTTTCATATTTTAGGTCACTTTTCACCCCATTTTTGTACAATTTTATCTCAATTTTTGATGATTTTTCCAAATTTCGGTCAGTTATTACTCATTTTTCAAGATTTTTTTCTCAAATTTTGCTCAATTTTTTGCACATTTTAGTTTTTTTTATGATTTTTAGCAGGGTTTTTTATAATTTCGATCATTTTGCAATAAATTTTCAACATTTTTTCATGATTTATGATCAATTTTCTGGCCTCTGCATATTTTAGGTCAATTTTCACCCATTATTCGACATCTTTTGTTGATTTCTGATCATTTGTTTGCACTTTTCACCCATATTTGTCAAACATTACCAGCTTACCAGCGGATGAGATAACTCAATCTACTCCAGTAATTTGAAATGTCGAGGTAAAAAATTTGGACCTCAAACCCCCTCCTACCATAAGTTATGTGCCAAAACTTTACTTATTTTAGCCTTACCACTAAGAAATGTTATTTTCGCGAATTTTTAACCCATTTCTTTTTTAACTTTCGTAGATGGTAGCGTAGTACACCACACTAAAGGGATTAATACGTAATATTGGCGGGGGGGGGGGGGGGGAATTGGAAATTTTTTTCAATTCGAAACACGGTTTTCAAGGGGGGGGGGGGGTGAGGAATTGGTAATTTTTTTCAATTCGAAACACGTGTTTCAAAATTTCAAGTTTAGTTCTCTAACAGAAGTTTCAGGATGCAATTCTGCAAAATAGGAGAATATCTTGGAAATCTCTAAAATCCATTATTGGCAATGTGTTTTTCACATATAAACTAATCATTTTCGGTTGGAACAGCTCATGCCCGATTTTCATATTATTTTGTAAAAATAATTACAGCACATGGTTAAAAATTGAAAATCCCAATTTCTTCACTAACGAAATTATCACACAACGAAACTAAATTCGTGTTCAGCAACTCAAACTACCCCCATAAACACCATTCGCAGGATAAATGTTGTCAATTTTTCCCTTGCCCATAACCTCGAGTGAAATTAGATACAACAACCGTCTAAATATGCATGGTACATTTTCTATCGATTGATCCATCCGTCAAGTAAGTTGAGTTAAAAATATAAAATCAATTTCGACCGTTCATAATAATATTTTTCAGCTTCAAGCTTATCTTTTGGTATTTGATGACATGGTAGACGAAGGTGAAATGAGGAGAGGTCGGCCATGTTGGCATCGCTTGGACGAAGTAAATAACAAAGCGGTCTACGATGGTGCAATGATAGAAAACGGTATTTACGTAATTTTGAAGAAATATTTCCAGCACGAACCGTACTACGTACAGCTTGTACATGCTTTTCAAGATGTAAATCCGTATTGAAATAATGCAGAATATTTTTCTATCCATTTCAAAACAATATCAATTAATACAATAACTCTACGCAGGCTTGTTTGAAAACATTCATGGGGCAATCGATGGATATGCTCACGTGTCGTACTTTTCAAAAATTTAAAAAATTAGAAAAATTCACGATGGAACATTACAAAGCTATTGTTAAATATAAAACAATGTATTACACGTTTTATCTGCCTGTTTCATCCGCCATGTACATGGTAACTTATTTTTCCCCTTTTTTATTCACGCCTGTTTAAAGATGAATATACCTTATCATAATTTTGTAGTTTGGTATACAAGATATTGAAAAATACAACCGAGTGGAAAATGTACTCCTCGAGATGGGATATCACTTTCAAATTCAGGTAGGTATATATATACCTGTAACCAAAATGGAAGATATGTTCCTAATGAGGAACACAGTGAGTTGGACATTTTCGAAAAAATTTTAAAATTCAAAAAATGATTATTCTCTTAGGATGATTACTTAGACTGCTTCGGGGATGCAGATAAAATAGGTAAAATTGGTATGGATATCCAAGAAGGTAAATGCAGCTGGCTGATAGTGGTAGCTTTACAAAAAGCATCCGTTGAACAAAAACAAATCTTGGAGGTAAATGCAAATATTTCATAACGGATAAGCTCACGGTTACTGGTACAAACCCTTAGGTCGTAATCAACTCATTCAATTAACCAGAACTTCATATCTCAATCTCATCAGTTAAATTTTTTTTTTCAGCAATGCTACGGCGATAAAGATACAAAAAAAGTTGCAACCGTTAAACAAATTTATACCGATATTGGATTACCGTGTATTTTTGCAGCATACGAAGAAGACAGCTATAAAACGATCACGAATTCTATTCGAGAACTACCCGAGGATATGCCTCGCGATATATTTTATAAAATTCTCGATAAAATATACAAGCGAAATAAATAATGTTAAAACTCTACGCAATATACATACACAGCTCAAACTAAGTTAGTTTCCTTTCTTTTCCCGTATACACGAGTGGGAAGTGGGGATGAGCAGAGTGATCAATTTGAATAACATCGAAATGAACGTATACGAAGCTTTGTCTAAAAATCCCATTTCTTTTCAAGCAAATTCCCACTATCAAAATAGAAATCAAAAAAAAAATATGCAAAAAATCGTTTGAAATGTGTTTTTTTACAGCTCAAAAAAATGTTTTAAAAAATCAATAAAATTCATTCGAAAGCGTTTCTTTCAGCCTGATTTGTGTGAAATTTTACAATCGTGAGAATTGAAAAAAGCATCGCTTTCCTAATCAGAATTTAGGCTTATAGAAAGGGTTAAATGGGACTGAAAAGTCAAAATCCTCAAAATGCACATCTAGGGTCTTTACTGACTATAGCACAATTTGGAGGAGAGTTATGAGAGGACGAAGAAGGACTGAAAAAACCTGTATACCAAATTTCAACTACCTAGCTAATTTAGCACCTCTACTAAATCTACATCTTTCAAGCTCAATTTGAAGGAGAGTTTCAACCCTCCACAAACTTGAAAAAATGAAAAAAAAATCCGCCAAAAAACTACATTTTTGGTGCTGTTTGTCTATTGATGACGTCACACTGTTGACGGTCCACTAATGTCATCCAATGATGACGGTTAACTGTTGACTAGTCAACTTTCTTTAATTAACATCAACAAATGTTTAATAGCACATTCTGGAAAAATCGTCAACAATTTACCGACAACAGTTGACCGCCATCATTAGATGACATTAGTGGACTATCAACAATTATTGGACTGATATCAGTGGACTTATTTCATGAAGGATTGATTTTATGATTTCAAGTTGAAATTTTGAAGAAAATTAGAGATGTTTGAAGTTGACTTGTCAAAACAGTGGACTTTGACCTTAAATTGATTTCATAATTTTGAGTTGAAATGTCGTCATTTGTTGACCCGCCATCAATTGACCTTGATTCTGGATTAACTTCATGATTATAAGTTGAAATATAAGGGAAAAAAGTAGACCCGTCAACAGTTGAGCTTGACCTTGGGATCAATGTTATGATTTTGAGTTGAAAATTTAATTTAACGTGGTAAATTTGCCATGTATGCAAAATTTTATGTTAATCATATTGAAAATTATCCTGCCCTTTTTTTAGAGTCATGTTCCACTATTTAGGAAATCATACTTATGCAGCTATGAAATTCTAAAGTTAGAAAAAAGGATCACATTTGAGTGTCAGTGTGAAAAAGTTGTCCCCAAATAAAAAGAATACGACCCAATTTTGCTAAAAATATAGAAGAAAATTTTACAAGTTATAAATATTAAATAAAAAAAAAAAATAAGAAAAAAATTGTAGTATTTACATTTAAAATAACAAAACTTACATTCTTTCAATGTTTAGCTCTTTGCATGCAAAGAGCTCCAAGCATTTTTCTTCATATTTAAACTTAAAATCATGAAATAAATCCAAAGCCCACTGTTTTGACGAGTCAACTTCAAAATTCTCAAAGTTTCCTCAACATTTAAACTTAAAATCGTAAAATTAATCCTTCAAAAAATAAGTCCACTCCTGATGTCATTCCAAGCCATAAAAGTCTGTCCTGATGAAGTTACTTTGTTTACGGTCCACTAATATCATATCTAATTTTCCTCAACATTTCAACTTAAAATCATAAAATAAGTCCATTGATGTCATTTCAGGCTATAAAAATATGTCCACTGATGTCAGTTGAATGATGATGTCACACTATCAATGGTCCACTGATAACATCTCTACATTTCAACTTAAAATTTTAAAATCAATCCTTCATAAAATAAGTCCACTGATGTCATTCCAAGTCATAAAAATCTGTGCACCGATATCAGTCCAATGATGAAGTCACACTGTTGATAGTCCACTAATAACCTCTCTAATTTTATTCAACTTTTCAACTTAAAATCATAAAATAAGTCCATTAATGTCATTTGAGGCTATAAAAATATGTCCACTGATGTCAGTGCAATGATGATGTCACACTTGCGATGGTCCACTAATAATATCTCTACATTTCAACTTAAAATCATAAAATCAATCCTTTATAAAATAAGTCTACTGATGTCACATCTCTAGTTTTTCTCCCCTTTCAACTTAAAATCTTAAAATCAATCCTTTATAAAATAAGTCCACTGATGTCATTCCAAGTCATAAAAATCTGTGCACCGATGTCAGTCTAATGATGAAGTCACACAGTTGATAGTCCACTAATAACGCCTCTAATTTTTTTTTACATTTCAACTTAAAAATCATAAAATAAGTCCATTGATGTCATTTCTGGCTATAAAAATATGTCCACTGATGTCAGTCCATTGATGAAGTCACATTGCTAATGGTCATCTAATAACATCTTTAATTTTCCTCAACATTTTAACTTAAAATCATAAAATCGATCCTTTATAAAATAAGTCTACTGATGTCACATCTCTAATTTGTCTTAACATTTCAACTTAAAATCTTAAAATCAATTCTTCATAAAATAAGTCCATCGATGTCATTCCAAGCCATAAAAATTTATGCACTGATGTCAGTCCAATGATGAAGTCACACTGTTGATGGTCCACTAATAACATCTCTAATTTTCCTCAGCATTTCAACTTAAAATCATAAAATCAATCCTTCATAAAATAAGTCCACTGATGTCAATCCAGTGATGACGTACACTATTGATGGTCCACTAATGTTATCTAATGATGACAGTCAACTGTTGACGGTCAATTGTTGACAGTTTTTCCAGAATGCGCTATTAAACACGTTTCAGTGTTAATAGTCTGAAATTTTGCCATTTTAATGAAAAGTCAAGTGGCGGACTGACTGGAATCTCCATCTAAGTCACCAGGAGTTCCTTATAGGATCATATAATAATATATCACCATATCACCACCCTACAGTCGACTTATCAGCTTCTTATCAGCTTAGGCCAATTTATTCCAGTAATATTGCATTCCGAGGAAATGATGGGTGCGAAGGACAACACTTTATGTAATATCAACTGTGAGGGTCCATTTATGTATTTTTCATAGACATCTCCTCTTCCTTATCACTCTAGTCAGTTTTAATTAATTACAAAAAATATCGAATAAGCTAACCATAAGTATGTAACAGTAGGTACTTATGTTACCAATATTTCGCAGTAATTTTTCCCCTAAATTATTGAAATACCCCCACTTTATTAAACGATTCACAAAAAACAGTCTAAAAGAGTATCACGATAGCGAAACTTTAATCTTAGGGCATAACTTCCTGATATCAAAAAGTATTCGGTAACATTAAAGCTCTAATCAAGTGTATTTATTTGCTCGCTGCGAACGCTTTTAATCAGTTACGTAGGTAACCAAATCATGTTGAAATATGTGTTTAGATTATCGCTAGATAGTAGATACGTTAAGCCTTTGGTGTGTTTATCGATATCGTCTCGCCGGATGCTGCGAATACACTTTAGGACTAATTTATTCCATTTTTACTCGAACACAAGCGACAATAAAACATTTCCATATGGCTAGGTGAGTTTTTCATTATCGCACTCTACCTCCTACCCTGTCTCCTCCCTGTTCCTATTTACCATTTTGTGTTATGTACATTGTGAGCGTAGTACTTTCGACAAAGACAGCCATTCGATTAAAGTTTGATTAATTTTTAGCATATTTTCCCATCGTACATGCGTAATACGAGTACGTATACCTGGAAATCTAGGTTTTTCATACGTATGTATGTGTTATCGTGTTACAGGCTCCGGCACACGTTACTCCCCATCCTAATACTCATATTACAACGTATCGTATCGATTTACACCCTACGTTCGACTACGCTAGCACCGGAGCTCGACATCGATACCGAATTAATGACCGGACTGAGCAAACAGTGCAAAGTACGAAGTAGCAAAATCACAGACGCTAGAGACTTCCTGGGGCTGGTTAAAAACAGCGACGCATTCGTCGATAAAACGCTGCTACTTAAGCAGATCATGGACCATCGCGAGAAAACCCATCTGATAACGCGACCGCACAAATGGGGCAAATCGGTCACCATGGACATGCTGAAGTTATTCTTCGGCCTGAAGTTGGACAAAAGAGGCAGACCTTTGGCTCGCAACCGAACCAAACGATATATTCTGTTCAAATACGGCGAATACACTCTGCACTACGGTAAAGGACGGCAACAAGAGCCATTCCTCATCTCTAGCAAATTCCCGCAGTTCTTGGACGATCACATGGGTTACTATCCGTTGATTCACGTTCGAATGGAAATCCAAGCTCGAGGAGAAACGTTCGTATCGTTTTTGAAAAGCATTCGAGCCACAATCAGCGGCACGTATCTTTCGCACGGCTACCTGAAGCAGGCCTTCGAGGAAGCTTCGAAAGATATGCAACGTACCAAGACTCAGCGTAAAAAATACAAAAATTATTGGGAACAGTTTAGAAAAATGGCCTCAAAAGATTACGTAGCATTGGATAAACTACATTCGAGTTTCGCTCTGCTGTCGAAAATGCTGCACGATCATTTCGATCGACCTGTTATGATACTGATGGACGACTACGACGCTCCTGTCGACGGCGTAATCGGCAACAACACCATACCCACCGCTGAAAAGCTGAAATTCGTCCAATTCTATCGCAGCTTCTTGCGCGATACGTTCAAACTGAATCCACACATGAAAAAAGGTGTCCTCAGCGGAATCCTAAGACTGTACAGAGAGGATACGTTTTACGAGTACAAGATGGGCGACGACGCCGGCCCTACTTGTATCGACGATCAATTCTACGAGTACTTCGGCGCGAACGCCATCGAAGCGAAATGGCTATTCGACAATCGAAACATATCGAACGATATGCGAGGTCAAGCTCGTAGTTTATACTTCGGCTATCAGCCGACCAATGACGATAATCCGACGTTGAAGATCTACAACATACACACGTTGGTTGGTTTCCTAGACGAGAAGGCATACGCCAATTACTGGATCGAGATCGATAAACTAGAACGATATCTGAATCAGTTCTTTAAGGTCGCTTCGATCAAGGAAATAGTCACATCGTTAACCTTCGGCAATCACGTACCAATCGGTAGGCATGATTTACGATTCAACGCCACCGATTACATCAAGCTGGAAAATTTCATGAACGATCATAACCGAATACCCGATGACTTTACGTCCCTAGCGTTATCCTACTTATTCACTACCGGATACCTGACCGCATACGGTACAACCGACGATAACCAAACCGTATACCTCAGATTCCCCAATAAGCAAATCGCCCAACAAGTGAAATTAATCATATCGCGAGACTATAGGCTTAAATTAGGCGTACTCGAGCCGAAAAAAGGTAATTCGCTGATAGATCAATTTCGAAAATTCGTCCTTCACGATCAAAACAACACTAACGACTTGGCCGTCGAATTGACCAAATTCTTGGCACCCAAATCGCCTCGCAAAGTCGACCAATCGCTGCTGCGTCAAACCATCAATTACCTAGCAATCCACATCGATACGTTGTACGATAAATTCTCCGTCAGTTCGGACGATATGCCAGATTTAGTGTTGCTCAGTTCGCAAGATGCCATTATATTCAAATGCACTGTCCAAGCGTCCTCTACTGATATCGCCATGGCCGAAGCTAAGATATACGAACATGTTTTGCAAAGTTTACCCAACATAAAGACCGTGAAATATGTAGGCATTAATTTGAATCCAAGAAGGCAAGCGCAAATCAAAGTCGAAAAGCAACCTAATCCATACTACGATGCAAATATGACCCATTGATCGATCGATTTTGAACAGTTCTCAATTTCTCAGGCTACTCGTAGCACAATCCGAAAATATTTCTCTTAAATACGGAGAATAAAATAAGAAAAGTCGAATGATTTTCCAAGAAAAAAAAAAAAAAAGGATGTACAGTGGGACGCTGCGAGCATAAAGGCTATTCCCCGATAAGTATAGCGAAAAGCCCTTGATCTCGGATTTTTAATATTTTCACGAAAACATCATTCGGGTGTTCCTGAAAAAATTTTAGGGTCAAACAATTCCCACTCCATCTCCCTGGCCTTTTTTTTTTGGAAAAAAATTATGTATTCACGCGTCGTTTTTGAGGAAAATTTATGATTTTATTCTAAATCTTTAGAGGGACGGCGGGTCATTCAATAGGAATTTTCACAAAATTTTTCATCCCAAAGGGGGGGGGGGCATTGACAAAAAAAACTTTGAATTGCTGCAGCTGGGGATTATATGGAGGTACATAGAATTTTTTCAGCCAAAATATGTTTTTTTTTTCAATTTTTTTTTTTTTAGGTTTAGACCATTTTCAAAAACTTAAAAAATGCTGGAAAATGCATTTTTCTCAAAAATAATGGCAAATACGCTAAAAGTGAATAGAAGTAAAGTTGTTCAGCGTAAAATTTGGTATCAAATTTCGTTATTAAAATTTTGCCTAAGGAACATAATAACAGAATTGTGGGCTTGGGCACATGGAAGATAAAGTGTCAAAATACGAAAGAGAGGTTTGAACGAAAAATAAAGGCCGGATTCGTATTCAGCGTATCCGAATTAGTGGAAAAAAACCCCTCTTCTAATTTTTTGGTCCACTTTCAACATGAGAAAAAATTGCAATTTTGTTCGAAAAGGTCAATTTTAAGTAGAGTGGCAACTTCCATATTAATACCAGAACAACAATTTATAACGAAAGCCATTGAGGCCCAGGAGCACCCCCCCCCGTCCAAATTCAGGGCATCCTTATGTTTGTGATGTTGGTGGCATTTTCAAATAGATCGAACCTCCTGAATACGATAATAAATTCAGGTTCACTATTTGACCTTAGTTAATACCTTGATACCCAAAATAAGGTATTAATCGAGGTGGAAAAGTGAATCTCACTTCATTATCATATCCACGTTTTTCGATATTCTGAGCGAGCGGGGTGGGATGGGGAAATTTTTAGGGACACCCAATAATGTTTTGTGAAAATTTTGAAAATCTGAGATCAAGGTCGGTTCACTATATTTATCGAGGAACACCCTTTAAAAAACTAATATATAATAGCAAGTGAAAGTAAAAATGGCAAGAAAGATGAAAGGGGAAGATAGGGGAAGATAATATAGGATTCATACAGTAGAATTCCGAATAAGTAATCGCTATGTTATATTTTTTAAAGGATCAAGTTAACGACATGATTTAAGCTGCATTGTATGTCTGATTAGTGTAGTCAAATCACCGCTAGAAAATGCCCCTGCTCGCAGCACCAAATGTAAAAAGCAATTTGACGATTGATTCTTAATCTAGAAAGTAACTAGAAAAAAGTAAGTTTGGGTGCCATCTTTTCTACCTGCTTCCCTACCGAGAAGTGCCCTCGTTCTTAAAAATGCACACATCTTCCCTTCTATCGATTCTACAAAAACATTTTTCAAGTAAAAGTTTTTTTCTCGAAGGCTTCTTTTTATTTTCGGTTATTGCAGAAATTCCATTTGAAGCAACCTTGAGCCCCAGATTTCAAAAATCTGCTCACGAAACACACGAAATTAAATTATTCTCTTTTATTATGAAAAATATCAAAGATAGGGCAAAATTTGTGACAGCAAAAAATATCAAAATTAAAATTTTATAGCTAAAAAATTCATCTCCATGCCTCAGCCCCCACCCCCGTTCTCGGCTCAAGAACCCGTCCTAAAAATTCTTTTTTTTTTCAAAACAAAATCTCTTTAAATGGAATGACCACGTCGGAAAGCCTCAAATCCAAGTTTTCAGATATTGAAGTTAATTTGAGCGTCTTTAAGGGGGGTTTCAAAATATAAAAATAACGATATTCTTACATGAAATATAAGCAAAAAAATTAAGTTTATCAACCCCTCGAATGATGAGGAAAAAATTCTAAAAAATTATTTCTCACCAATTATTCACAAAATATTCGGTCTGTCGAAAATAGAAGCATTTACCTTTCCATAAGCAAATTTTCATAATGCCCGTCCAAATTAACTTCGACACCTGAAAACTTGGATTTGGAGTTTTCTAACATGCTCGTTCCATTTACAGACGTTTTGTTTGAAAAAAAAATTTTTTTAGAGTTGGAATGGATGGATCCTTGAGAGGGTGAAAGGGTGGTTCACAGTGATGTAATAAAAAAAAAGATATTTAAATTCGGAGTCTTCAAATTGGTAAAAATCCATACATCATTTCACCTTTTCCATTATATTTGACGTTTGACTAAAATTGAGATCCAAACAAGCGCCAGAATACAGGCTTTCAAAGTTGACCCATTCAATATAAAAAAGCAATTGTTCAAAAATTGCAAGGACCACCCTACTTCTTCTGCCGGACGGAGAATCCGACTATTAAGAAAAACATACAAACATTAATCGAAAGACCCGAAGTCAACTTTCGGTTATATTGATATGGAATGATCCTTCGTCAGAAAGGATTGAATTACCTAGCTCAAATGATCTTTTTGCTTTCTTTTACCAAATCGCACTGCAAATTCTAATAACTTTTTCTTTATTCTTCAATCGAATAAATATTACGTACTTCTGCTATTTGTTTCATAAAAATCAGTATTTGTTTTGTAAATATTTTCCATCAAATATATACGTAATTTTTTTTCCTGCTAAAAGCTGTTGATCCATCAGCAAAATTGGCATGATTTAAACAAACGAACTGAACACTACTTTTTTAATTGTACTTATGTAATTTTCTTCGGTTATGATAACTTTTAACCTGATGCTTAATCGTAATATGATAACGTTTTGCGGGATGCATCAAATTTCAGTTAAAATATTGCCAATGAAATTATTCGGAATGTAATTAAAATCTCTTAAATAACGTAGGTGAGCGGTAGGTACTTGCATAATTGCATATGCATATTGCATACGACGTTTTAATCAATATTACATAATTATAAGGCAGCCGAAACCGAAAAAAAGATAACGATTAATTAAATTTATGGCAAACCTTTATACATCACCTAAAAAAGAATTTCACCGAAATCAAACTAAATTCGCCGCCGAAGGTATCTACCAAACTATTCGGAAAATTGTCTCGATAAAAGGTAGATTTAGTAAACCTAAAATGGCCTTAGCTTTCGGTTTTAGAGCATATTTTAGCTTGAAAAAAATTTTCATAAATTATGCTAAAAACTTATACACCAACGTAGCTCCATTAAACGTAATTTCGAGTCGTACACAAAAGCAAGTATTATTTTTTATCTTCCCATAAAAATAATTTCAGTTTACCATTCGCTACAGCTTTACAAAAATTTCACTTTCATCTTTCGAAAAAAAAAATGACTCAATAGTGTTATTTCATCCCCCTCTCCTCCTACCAAGAGGACTAAAACCAATCACTCAGCTCAATACCAACCAAAATCAGTCAAATTCGAGTGGGTGAAAGTTTCGATTTCCAAACCAATAGTATAGCATGTCTTGAAATCAGCCTAGTACTTTAATTATGGATTGAGAAAGGCTGTTCCCCTTTTTGAGCTTGAAAAATGACATTTTTTTACACCTCTCTTCCACCTTCTCGCTCACTTCCAAATTCAGCAAGCAGGAGGGAGGGAGTCAAAATGGAGCATTTTTGACTTGGGCCGAAGGTTTGATAGCTTAGTGTCTCATGGTGCTAAAAAAAATTTTTTCCACTGAACACCTGCACAGTAGAAATTTACGACCCTCTATAAATGTAATTTTTGGACATTTTAGGCGAATTTTTGCATTTTTATGACTCTAGCTCCTGAAATATGATTGGGACATGAAAGAGTTGAATCACTTTCATTTTCTACGTTAACTGCATACTGCATCGTGATCGTCATCTGCCATTACAATGAATATAGCAAAGTGTACTATATCGTCATTTACTCAAAATAAGGAAAGAAAAGTACAATAAAATGGCAAAGTTGAATTTCACATATTTCGATTTAACCTATCAAGATCATAAAATGATCGAAAAAGTTATACAGTACATGGGTTAAGTAAAAAATGTCAGCAGGAAAATACAAAGCTAATTGTTCCATCATTATCAAGGATTATCTTTTACAAGCTGGCATAAGAGTGTTGCTTTAAGTGAACTTGCGGAGATTACTAGTTTTTTTTGTTGTTCTGTTTCATATTTTTAGTTTTTATGAAGTTTGCTTGCTGAGAGCAGTGTGAAAAAAAACACACACAAATGAACAACTACTCAAGTTATATTGAACCATTGGAAGATTTTCGCTTGTCGCTAGAAGACCATTGGTGTGAATCTACGAAATATTGAAATTTTGGTTAAATCGGTTCAAACGTTAAGAGTAAAAAATGTTTCGTTTGAATCGATATAACATAGCGGAAAGAATCAGATTACATTGTATGCGCGGTTCATCAAAGTTCCCTTAACAGATTACAAGAGATGATATCAAGTACATTTGTATTGTATTAATTACACACTTGAATAATTTCGGGCAATCAAATTTCGATTATTACTTTCGCATCACGTCGCCAACGTATCTCTTCATCGTTGAAAATATTCTGACACAGTCACCGCCAATTTATTAAAAAATAATTTGTCGTTTTGAAATTTTTCCGATTTTGAAAATTTAATCACATTTTTCGTCGCATCTCTCCTTTCGGTGTAAAAAAAAATCCGACAATAAATTCGTCGTATTGTAACTTCGTTATTACATTCGAACCGTCGCACTGACACGATATCGAACCGAATTTCGCGATTTTCCTCGAAACTTACATCGTCATGGCTTTAGCTTCCGTTAATTGTTTTGGTTTCAAACAAATTTTCAAATTCCAAAAAATACTCGTCGTAAATAACGTCAAGAATTTATACACCAAAGTTAGTCCATTAACTGTGACTTCGAGTAATGCTCAAAAGTAAGTACGTGGTATTTACCTATTTTAAGTAAACTTATTAACTTGATGATCGTACTTTCAAGTACATGCGAGTTAATAAAATGGTGTGATAGCCAGTTAGGTCCAGGTAATTAAGTGATGAACCAAAATTTCATCATAAGTAAATGTTTCTTGGTGTTTTAAACTTGATAATTTTATCATTTAAATTTTTCGTAAAGTTTTTTTTTTTTTTAAATTAAAATTAATTATAATTATAATATGGATACGTTGAATCGGATCTAGAAATGGGCTGATCTAAAAGGACTCACATTGTCTGAGGCTAAAACGCATAGCATTCTCTTCTCAAATAAAAAGAAAATCTAACCACCCACTTGAATGTTCAGAAGGGCAATGCCTTAAATTTAACTCTTCCACAAAATTCCTCGGATTAACATTTGATAAGAAACTCAAACAGACCACACACCTCCTCACTATCAAACAGGACCTCGTGAAAACTCCGAATATTTTGAAAATAATTAAAAACCCAAAATTCAACCCACCCAGAACCCTCTTACTTCAACTGTACAGATCCCTGTTTA
>FIZR01014263.1:0-33303 GCA_900060175.1 Ferrisia virgata | reverse complement strand
AAAAAAAAAAAAAAAAACCAAAAAAAAAAAAAAAAAAAAAAAAAAAAAAAAAAAAGAAAGAAAAAGAACTATAACATTAAGTAACGACACTTTTTTTCTACTTTGTTTTTTCTCTGTACAGTGAGTATCATAAATACGACCTCCATTACTTTTTTTTTTGAACATTCAGGTATTTTAATGAACCTAAAATGTACAATATTTTTAAATACCGGCGCATCGTGCACTGCATCTACACTTTAACAAGCAACATCACTTTTTAACGCACGCTATTTTAATTACAGACCCTGTGCTAAATGGTAAACACGTTAAAAAATTTGTATATTTTCATGTCATCTCTGACTCGCTGTTAATTTTACTCATTCTCTTCTGTAGCATCTTCAATTTTCATACTTAGGTATTTTTTTCCCATATCATAACACCTTTTTTGTTCAAAGAAAACAACACATTATTCCAAGATAACGAATAAATATACTTTTCATTTAGATAACTCGATAAATTAACGTTTCATAATATAAAAAAAAAAAAAAAAAGAAAGGAAATGATAAAGTTAAAAAAAAAGATGAATAATACGATCAAGTAAATAATTAAAAAAAAGAAATATAGATCTTAACGTCTTCCCTATCCTTCTTTTGGAACATGGTATAATCGTCTTTGTATTTAGAATCGAGATAAGTGCGCAATTTCGTAACAATAATGCCTCACAGATAAACTCCATGACTTCCTTTATACTGCCGTTTTTACTTGACGTAATATATACGTAATCTTTGCTATAAAATGAATTAAATTTTAATACTCATAGTGAATAGTCTGGGTCACTGGCAGCATCATCTGATTCGTCGGATTTGTACGATTTTTTCTTTCTTTTATGATGGTGCTTCTTATGTCTATCAGACTTTTTACTTTTATGCGATCGATGACTGTGCGAATGCGAATGTCGAGAAGATTCAGGTGGTGGTTTAGGTGGCACTATGGTTAATTTTGGTACTTTTGGAGCAATCTGAAATTCGTAAAAATAAAAACATTACGTTGAACTACGCACACACAGGTACACTAGTCAGCTGCAATGTAACTATAATTATTTTCCAGCTTACTTGAGAATGATTTGGGGTAAACGAATTATTCACACTAGAATTAGGAGTAGAAACATTGGTTTGTCCTGAGGTGGGTGAACCGTGTACAGAATTTAAAACTACGCCCGGTGTACCCGTAACTGAAGAAGATGACGTATTATGATCTCCTTTAGCTGATTTTGTAGGAGTTTGATTGGAATCCGGAGGATGCGGTCCTGCATAAACGTTATTAGCTTTGGATGTGTTTTGCGATTTGTTATTATCGTCTTCGTCGTCCTCTTCTCTATCCAACGAAATGATCAACTGTTTAAACTGTTCAAAATGGAGTAGATTAGTCATGAGCTGCATACATATAAAATAATTATTTTCGCGCCTTTACAATTCGAGTAGTTTACCTCTAAATATTCCGCGATTAATTCTCGTCTTGATTTTTCATTCAAAACGCAATCATCGCTTGGCTTCGATCGTAATTTTTGCAGCGCAGCTTTCGGATTAAACTTACTGACGTTCTTTTTATTGAGGGATTTTTCGTACACTTTTGCAGATTCCGAAGGTGAATATAACGCGATTTTTCTACATTTGTACGACACAAAACGTTAAAATTTAACAAATTGAAATTTAAAGAAAAAAAACAAAGAAAGAAAAAGAGAAAAAAAGAAATACGTACGAATCGGTAAATCCATATAAAGTCTTCAAATGCTGTTTTAGAACTAATAACATTAAACATCCTTGTGAAGCGATCATGCAATCCTGCAACACGGATGTATCCTCGGGTAATCTTTTTACTAGCGACTCTTCGTCTTCATCGTCATCCTCGTCCATTGCACTAATAGCATGATCTTGATCAGGTTTCAAATCAGGATTTGGAAGAAGAGCCTGTATAAGGTGAAATACAATGTTTACAAAATTCAAAACAATTATATCACTTTCGAACATTCCAGTAGTCTTTTCATATCGATTCATACTTCTTTAAAGCTTTGCAGCAAATTAGTTCCAGTGACGGAGATCATAATATTGATATGATGTATAATAAACAAAGGCTCGTCCAGAACTTGGTATGGAAAGTACGCAACATTATCAGCCAGATATAACATTTGCGCTAAATTCGTTTTCTGAAACATTAAATAAAATAATAATAATTACATGAATAGCCATGAATAAACTTACTGACAAGATAAATACAAATTTAGAAATTAAAAAGTGCTCATTATAAAAACTAATCCCCGAAAATTTACCCTTTTTCAAGGTCAGAAAGGAGGAAACCCCTCATATCTCCCCTTATAATTGACCTACGAGGCTGATTTTTGGATATGTTATTCGGCTTTAAATTCTCTATAGATTGGCTTAAAACGGAATAATTTTTATGATTTTAGCCCTACAGCACCCCCTCCCCAAATTCGGACACAACTGAATTTTGACCAGAGGTCATCTCCACTCATATATATATCAAATTTGTTGCCATTCCAAGCCTGCTACCCCAAATTGATCGATTTTGATCGGTGTCGAGCTGAGCAAATGATTTTTAGTTTCGGGGGAAAAACTAAAATAAAAAATGAATATAAATATCTGACACAGCCAAAAATGGTCGTAATGGTTTTAAACGCCAAAACGGATTTTGTTGACATCCACCTGTCCTCAGACTACAAATATACAATAAGAGCATTTTTCTGTTTACTTCATCATCATCAACTTCCAATTCAGTATCGTTTAATGATAATATTCAATTATTTATATAATAAGCGATTTTTTGATAAACGTACCACGTGTTCATCGAATTGTTTCAAAATCGACAGTACTAAAGCTCTACGTTGTTGTTTACTTCTTAAAATCGAATACAAAAATCCATTTAACGCTGACGGCAATTCGCCTTCTTTTTCCCGAAATCCTCTGGCTACCTCCGTTTTTTGTATAATTTTTTGCAATGTGAACGACAGTTTAATACCATTTTGCGCTTTCATATGAATAAATCCGGGATATTTCTTTTCGATATCTTGTAATTGTTTATCGGCGCACGCGCTGATACTTTTGTCTTCATCCGTACTCATGCATATTAAATAAGGTACAATCTACAATTGAGAATTAAAATGTGTAAAGTAACACGCAGTCAATAGGGCAGTTTTTATACCTTGATAAATTTGAAATGCACATAAATTACAAACCTGCACAGGATGGACTAAACCTTGCGATAAAATTAGCTGAATTACTCCCAAAGCCGCCTGCCGAACACTACTGCTTGGATGTAAAAAGGACTCTAGCACATCTTTCAAGTACAGTTGTATAATTGTGCTCGCCATACCAGATGAAACGTCATTCATTTCTTTTAAATTTTCTTTTTTAGATAACGTTGCCCCTAAAAACGAACGTGAAATTTGAGTTGGAAATTTTCATTGAAACGATTACGAAAAAAATGATTCGATTAATTATTGTACTCACATTCTTCATCCTGTTTGATCATTCGTTTTTCTTCTTCTTGAAGATAAACTTTAACATTGTTCAAAACCTTGAAAGGAGAGAGAAAAAATAAAACCCATCACAATACAATTATTTGCCGTTATTCCAACTGAAAGCTAAACAATCTGAAATTACATACTTGGACTTTCATAGGGATAGGAGTATCTTCACCTCTTAGCAGCGTTTGGTAATGGGCCATTAATTCGGGACCCAGCATGTATTCGTAGTGACGAATACACATTGAGCCAACTGATCGGAGTGCGAACAAACGAGATTCTTTGTCATCAATATGCATGAAATACGATAATGTGTCAAACACTTCGTTACAAATATTATCCTGCCAGGGAGAAAAAACAAAATCGTAAATGAACATCATGATAATTTTTGCAAATAAAGCTAAACTGATCAAATATGAAAAGAGAGTGATATTAGAATAAAACTAACCGGTAGTTTATCTCCTCGAACTTCTCTATTTTTAAAATCAAAAAATCTCAACATTAGACCCACGATGTACATGGATCGTCGGAAATCCACTCTGCGAGCTGGATTATTTAATATGTCTACATTGCCTCCAGTATCCATCATCGTTCTTAGCTTTTGCAGCGGAGCTAAAATAAACACAAAAGAAGCAATTACAATATGATTGTGATAAATTTGTAAAATTAAAATTAGTCTTCATACTTACTAAAATATCTTAAAAAACAATCTCTTATCAAAGGAAAGTTACGAGTTACGTTGTTGACAACCGATCCCAAACACGAAATACAGCTCAATATGACCGTTTGATCGTGCTGGATGATTAATTTAACGGAGTCTTCTTCCAGCTGCGATAAAAATATTTCGCTGGCGTGCTCCAACATAGGAACTACAATTTCTAAAATACGCGCCACACAGCTAATAATTTGGTAATCACCTTGGGTCTGTTGAAAGAAAAGAAAATCACGTGAAATTAATAATTTTGGTGTGCATTCGAATGCGATGCATTATTTTTTCACAATCATTAATTAGCTCACCTGACATTTGAGACTGAGATAAGGTTGCAAAGTAATGGCATGCTGTACCAACAATTGCGGTCTAATTTTAGCAAATAAATACAACGTGGTAACACAAGCTACAAGGCGTTGAGGTGCATTTCCTCCTCGCCCATCCAAAGTGATAATATTATCGACCAAGCAATCTACGATTTGTTTACACGCGGTCACTAGAATTTTGGGCGGCTCGGTCACAACTTTGGTGGAATCGTCTTTGTCTTCTTTTGGTTTGAACAAGCTAACTAGTAGCTGTTCAAACCATTCTAATCCCATGTCTTTGCAGGCCGAAACGACATCGGTGATATGCATAACTTTTTGCTTCAAAGCGTTGGTCCGCGATGACTCCTTCACTGGCGTGAACCACATGTTCTGAAAGACTTCCATAACCAATTTCCTAATACCTTCTTCATCGTTCACACGTCTGATCATTTTGACGCATATTTCTGGTATCTTCGAGTACTCCGGGTATTCAATACAGATATCCTTCAATATTTTGATAACACGTTTGCGTACACTGACCCCAGTATCCAGCAATCGATTCGAAAGCATTTCGTAATAATTATCGATTAAACTAGGCTGATTCAAGACGAATTTGCCGACTAGATCGACAGCTGCTTCTCGAACCGAAGTCGAATGATCGAGGAACGAGTGAAATACTCCCATTTGCATCTCTTTTAACGCTAAAACGCCAGGATCGGCTTCTACGATCATGGTTAGACATTTCATCGCTTTTGTACGAATACCGACTGATGTTTCCATTAATACTTTGATAATCTGTCGATAAAATTATGGATTAGTAATGACGAAGAATGTGTTGGAATAAAAAGATATGTTTAGCCGCGTTACGTACATGTTTCAAAAAAGTTTCGAAGCTCTTTGAAAATGGTCTTTTTGAAGCTAAATACCGTGATACCAGTTCTGCACTTTCATAGTCTATGTAAGTGTGCTGAATTTCCGTTTGCATCGCTTTCGTCGAAGGAAAATTATCGCGTATTTCGAACGGATTAATTTTATTTAAATAGAACTGTTTGCGCGATTCTATTTTTTCGTTGTTTATATTTTTACTATCTTTCATTTTTTCATCATCTTCTTCTTCTTCGCTTTCGCTATCTTCGTCCGAACTATCTGTAATTTGAAAAAAATTTTCCATAGTACATATAATCATGGTGAAGAAATCTCTCCTCAATTTTATTTGTATTGCTTCTTCAAATACTTCATAAAACTTTCTCCAAATATAAAATTATTTACCTTTCCATCTCTTTTTGCTTTTTTTCTTAGGTGTCTTTGAATGTTTCGTTTTATTGGAAGAAGACGAACTCGCTTCAATCAGGGCATCTTGATACCATTGGCAAATATAAAAATGTCGAGCATGAGCTAACGCATCATCGTTGTGACTTTTCACAGCTAAATAATCTAATAATACTCTTTGCAGAAACATAATTCTTTCTTCGTCACTTTTGATCTCCAGTTTATCGTACTAAACATAAAAAAGAATACATATTCAACAGACGTTAAAAACTATCCGATTTAAGAAAAAAAATATGTATATTTATTAAAAATAAACGATGTACTCACATCCACCGGTTTGTCATCATCTTTCAATTCTTCAGCTCGAATATCCCTGATAATGGTATCAATGGTGGATAATTTCAATGTCGAAGTTACAGAATCTTTACGGAGTCTGGCCGCTACGACACCCAAATAATCGAGAGACGCCACTCGAAGCGCCATTTCAGCTTTGGTGTTGACGAAATTCGTTACCAGCAGTTTACCGAGCACACTGAGCATTAATTCAGATACTGGCCACTCAGGTTTGTTCACTGTTGTGAGCAAATCTTGAATGAAATTTTCAAACAAAGGTCGATAATCGATTTCTTCCGATTTACTACTGCACTTCGATAAGAAAACGACTAAAAAATTCGAAGCGCTGGTTTGAGCCGCTTTGAATTTACGCGATATTTCGCTATCCGGGTCCCACTGTAAAAAGTCGCGTAGTTATAGTCAACAGTGTGGCACGCAAATTTACAATAAAACGTACGGTTTACCGTTAATTTTCTACTAGCTGCGTTCTTTGGTAAAACGACCATACACTGAATTAACTGTAACACCAACGCCGTCAATATTTGTATATGTTCTTGCGAGCTTAACCTGTACGATCTTAAGCTCTGTTTTGAATTCGGTAATCTCGCCATCGATGCTAAAATGTCGTCTAGTAATAATTTCCTATGCTTCTCGTATTTCATAAAAATCTAGAATCAATCAGTTACGTGAGAAAAATAATTTGACTTTATGAAATAGTATTGCGAACATGAATTACAAAATTACAACTCACCGAAGTAACTAATTTCAACGCGTTAAGCTGTAACTCGTTGATACCCTCGACGAAAAATGGTCCAACGCCCATGGAAGATAAATGCAGTATAGAATTATCAGTAAGAGGTTGTATGTTGAGTAGTTCGGAGAGCAAAGATATGATTTCCACTAATTTTGTGTATAATGAAATAATACTTTTCTCTCGTACGTCGCGAGAGTTGGCTTTCTTTTTACGAGAACCGGTATCTTTCTTTTTTTGTTTAGTACGATAAACCGGGTCGTAAACGGGATAAATGGTATTATGGAGCTGGTACTTGGTGAATAAGATTATTTTATCGATGACATCTTCTAGATATACTTTTTTATGCATGTTGGGCGAGGTGAGTACATAAAGCGAGATTAGCGACGCGTCCACTGCTCTCATTATTCTTTCCATTGCTAATTCCATCCAAAGTTTACGTTCGCATTCGTCGTCATTCTGTTAAAATAAACGTAACACATTTTGAAATTATATCAGAACCATTGGCATAGGTGAAGAATTAATTGTAAAACGCAAACGACATTTCAGTAATTGCTAAATAGCTGTTTTGAATACTGCATAAGCATAGCTACAAATTTTTGTCATCAAACCGTGTAGAGAGATCCAACGACAGTTCAATATTTTAATATACTCGATTATAAATATTATTTTATTGCGTAGTTTACATTTTATCACAATACGTACTTCATCAGCAATGGGCGACACTTTGATACCGGATCTAATATTTTTTTCTAGAATACCCAATAATCTGATTAACTTGTCAGTAGGTATGGACTCCATACACCCCAATGATTTTAATTTAGCAGCTTCGCTACATAAATCCAAAAGTTGGTACTTCGGTAATAACGTTTCTTCTGGTATTTCATCGTCCGATTCTAGAAAAATGAGTTGAATTGTATTAAATGATACTGATAGCTTATTTTCTCGAATAATTGGAAGTGAAAAGATACATACCAACATCCAACGACAAATCCATATCTTCGACATTTTCAAAAACTTTATCCAAAGACTGATTGAATTTTTGATACGGGTTCGTTTCAGTCAATTCTTCTACAACTAATTTTTCCAAAACAGGTACTAATTTTCGTTCGATTTTTTTGAGCTTTGGCTTTGGGACGTATTCCTCATCTAACAAGGATAGAAATAGAATTAATATCCGCCTTATGATCGCACATTTTACTACAGTGATATTTACCTTTCACAGGAGTTTCAGGAATTCTAGAATTACGTTTACGTTTAGCTCTTTCTGGTACCGGTGGATCAAAATCACCTACAAAAAAAAACAAACAAACGCATTCAATGTAGATTCCATTAAAATTAAATAAACCTGAAGCTGGACTTCTCTTATGCCGAAAATTTTTCATACCTTGTGAAGGGACGGAATCTAACTGCGGAACAGAGCTAGATAATGGAGGAGTCATCGATAAATCACCCGAAATAATTGGTATGTTAGAAGACACATCATTCGTCAATAGATTATCGGTACTGCAGACAGATGATCCAATGGTGCTTTCGAGCATATCGGCTGGATAGATTTCCTGCGAATTCATGTGTGATTGGGCGGCAGCATCAAGCTGTAGTTGTGATTCAATTTGCGAGTGCAACTGTTCAGATATTTGAATAGGTTGATTCGTGGCAGGATCTATGATCGACGGTATTTTCACCATATTGTTATCTTGAGACGTGGAAAACGGTTGGACCATGTTTTGTTGTAATAACACCGACGAATTTAAATCACCAACATCCATCGATTGATCGGACATATTTAAATTGATATCTTCTCCCATCAAGAATTTATCAACATTCGGTATAGAGTACATGCCATTCTGTTGAGTAGTATTATCGGAGGTTATAACGGAAGCACGTTGCATGTATCTATTCGGCGACTGAGCGGGTGTCGGCGAAGGAGTAGGTGCCGGAGTCGGTAACGAAGCCAACATAGACGACGAATTTTGTACGATGGCTGGATACGGCGAATAATTACCAGATGTAGAAGCTCCATCAGCGTTTGTATACGCCGGTTGGCCATCACCGGCACCGCCATGCATACCGTGTCTGGTATTTTGCGACGTCGATGGTATAAAGTTGTGTTGTTGATACGATGAATTCACCATCGAATTAACATTGTCTTGATAATTTTGCGTAACGCTACTCGCCGCTAATCTCGCCGATGATCTGGTTGGCGCCACCGAGGGCGAATACGTATTGATCGCGTTATTAACATAATCGACCGAAGTCGTGTTGTTAAAATTACCGGCCGCCGTTGCGTTCGCTGGTGACCCCATTTTCGGCATGAAATTATTCGAAGCCGATACCACTGCAGAACCGCTCGAAGAAGACGGACCCATTGATATAACACTTTGTTGGTGTCCTTGCTGTATATGATGCATTTGTTGCGAATGAAACTGCTGCTGCATTTGTTGCGGTGATTGCATCTGTTGTTGGGATTGTGGCGACGCTTGTGATTGTTGCAATAAACCTTGAGGCGATTGCTGCTGTAACACATGACGTGCTTGATTCTGATCTGACGGTTTGTTCTGATGGTGATGCAAAGGCTGCTGGAAAGACTGACTCAACGGCTGCTGCATACGTTGAGGTTGTTGAAAATTTTGTTGTTGTTTCTGCTGCTGCATTTGTTGTTGTAGCAAGATTTGTTGTTGTTGTTGTTGAGTTTGCCGTTGTTGGTGATGCCAGCCCATTCGTTGAGATGCTACAGTAGAACACAAGTACAACATTATTTATTATTTATTAGAAAAAAGTAACCAAAAATAAACATAACCTGATTCAATTTCCAAATTTTATAATGGTCTTATCGTTTTTGAGTACATTAAAACTTGGCTATATGACCATAAAAATTTAGAATCAGAATTCCCTATACATAGTAACCATAGATAATGACGATTAAAATTCAAAATTTTGTATTCAAAAAGAAAATAACTAAATCTTCCAAACTTCAGAATGGAAAAATATAAACCATTCGCATTGCTTCGAGATTGAAATTTTAAATCATGATAAATGTGCCACTATTTATCACTTCTCTCAATTCTTACTGTACTTATTTTTTTATTTTCAACTAAATGAGCAGATGACAAATATGAAATTAAAAAGTTCGCATTAATGAACTATATAATTTGATACATACTCGAAACATTTTTAAATACGGATGGATTTCGTTGAACGATAGCCTTAAGTAACTCAGGCTGATACTGGTGGTCAATAAGTTGATCGGTACAGGCATAATGATCCTTGAGTTCACTGTATCAAGAAAAAGCATTCGTAAAAGCGTTCAACTTGAAATATTCACTACGAAACGGAAACCACAAGGTTGTGGCTTTTTACTTACATATGATCGGATGTAGTTTGTGATAACGAATTAGCTAATAATGGGACAAGATTTTCGTCTCGTAAATTCAATAAATTGTTAGCTTCTTCTGCCACTCGTGGATGAAATAATAATGATTTGTTACTAAGCGTATGTGGCAGTGGAGAAGGTAAGGGCATTTCTGGCAACACTACGATTGCAAAATATGAAAAATGATAAGATGAAAATACGTAATCAAAGGCAATTTGTATTAATGTTTACTTACAGTCTGTTAGACTTGAAATGCCAGCTAAGGTGGTTATAGGTACACTAGGAGTTTCGCCATTCATAGCCATTCTTTGTCGTCCATCATTACACGTGGATTTTAAGTCATGTTGCCTATCACTATAATAATAACAGAATTTCATAAATACATAATGAAGCGTAAGCCTTCTATAACACTGCTTAAGTCGTCATCAAATCGAATAATAATAAATAATAACCAACCATCATCGCAACAGTAGATCTCATTACTATCGCAGTGACCACTGCAAATAGAACATTAGTAGGAAACTGTCATTATCAAGCCTATAAGGCTGTTATTCAAAATTTATCGCAAAATGAAGGAGAGACATATCCAAACTTCAACCCTCGTCCAAAATAGAATATTCAGATCAAAAATTAATTCGGAAAAAACTTCATTAAAACAGCTACTGGTGTTTTAAAACAAAACGTTCATACAGTGAACAATGAATGACCCATAACGTAGAAAACACTTTTGGAAAATCAGTGATAACGATTTTCATTATTATGCAATAATTTTCTTTAGAAGCGTTTAACGATTGTAGAATATCATTAAAATATAATTTTGCCTATGATCGATTTTAAAATAAATAAACCATATAAATTATAAAACTATGGTTGAAAAAATAAACGCAAGAGCGCATAGGGTCGATATCCCTTATCATTATTTGCAATTTGTGTTCAATATATATAAAAAAGAACCACTTTCCCAGGCCTAAATCGTCATTAAACAGGATATTATTGCAAATAATAGAAGAATAAACAAAGTGTATATTTAACCCTTTATTCACTTCCTAGTTTAGTATTGTGTCCCGAACATTTGTTTACCTAGTTTGTCGCTCGTACTATATGCTCTGGAGATAACTACTACTATTTGTAATTTCTCAATTCAGCAACATTTTTAATACTTCATAATACTTTTGTTGAAAGATTCCAAAAAGTAAAATGACTGCTGCAAATTCGAAACTATGTCACTGGATGCCAAGGAGTAGTTAACGTGATGACGATGATGATGGGTAGCAGTGATTCTACATTAATATATTATGCGTAATACTTATTAATAATTAATAATCAAAGAAAAATGATAATTACATATTTTGCATGGATCTATACATGAAGTACTAAACACTTTAAGTAAGAAAACCTAAACCACCAACAGTACGTTCCATTGATTTACGCTATTTCATAACCAACCAATACACACAGACGGCATCATGAATTTACGTTTGTAACGAAGGATTTCTTCAGATTCGGTATCATCCACTCGAAAAATAGAGAAAACAACGGCGAAATTTCTCATTTATAACATTTCTTATTTGATATTTACAACGACGCGCCAATCTTAAAATGTTGTCATTAGAAAGTTAAATGCAAACTCAAGGAAAGAAATATTGAATTTAATCGCGAATTACACAAAAATTTGAGGTATTTTGCACGATAAGTTAATACACAAGCGAGAAATAATTACAAATATTACTACTATGCAAATTTGAAAATAGGATTCAAAAAATTGTAACGCGATTAAATACAAACGAATATCTATTTATGCATTAAATACACTGTGACTCTAAAATACTGTAAAAAAATCTGAGTTTGTACGCGTTGTTGTGTTTCATTTTCGTTATGTGGGTAGGTCAATGTTTCGATATTATTCGAATAAAACCGTTAACTGTAACTGTAACCAATAAGAAAAGCTCAAAAAAAAATCGCAGAAACGCTTGAAAATATAAAAACAATGTTGCGGTTTGTAAGCCTTCAAAATTCTCTTCTGAAAGTGATTTTTCGAGAAATTTAATTTTTAATTTCTTTTGTATTGTGTATCCAATCAGATCAGTGCCTTCAGTGAATTTTTTATTTTTTTTTTGATAATTCATGGATAATAATTCGTGAAAAAGTTTCCTTCAACTGGTTACGTCTTACGGTGATGATGTGGTTAGACCGGTTCATAAATCGTAATTCTTATACAAACGTAATGCGAAAGTTACTTAATTAGTTTTAGATTTGTGTTATGTTACGTATCTCGCGAAGTGTTCATTCTCAGTAGAAAATTCTATCAGTTTCAATCCACAGAGAAAGTAGTAACCGTAGTTTCTCAGGTTTTTCAAAATTTCAATTAGGTAATTTGAAATTTTATCAAAATGGTTGGACAAAGCAGAAAAGTATTCGTAGTTGGAGTTGGAATGACCAAGGTAATTAGAAATTGATGATCTATTTACACATAGGTATAGACAATCCATTCATTGTAATTTATTTCCAAAGAAACTCTTTGATACTTCAAGAGAAACATTATTGCCTTATATCCTTTGTTTTTAATCGTATGTATGCTTAGTTATTGGTATCTAATTTACATTTAATGAAATTACTAGTCATTATGTAATTTTTAATTTATTCTTACGGTCATGTATTCGATTCTAATTGAAACACTTATGCTACATTATCAATTAAAAAGATAAGGAAGGACGATTTGAATTATCTTAAAAGTTGATCAATGAGTAATAGAGTATCTGTTCTCTGGAGTAAACAATCTCAAGTTAATTCTATTTCCCGTTGAACGTACGATAGCTATGTTCAAAATATGAGAATACCCGAGTGAAATTATTACTCGAGGATTCGGGCAATTTAGAATAAGGAAATAATCATTAAGAAAGATACAGGTTGCCGCATCTAAGACAAAGCATTGTATAATTTTCATTCGTACTTAGTAAACAAATGAACATAATGGGTAATTTCTTTATCGTATAACGATAGCTTATCTTCTTCGAGATAATATACATTTTTCTCAATAATTTCAAAAAGTTCGACAATTACCTACCTTATTTTTAATGATTACCGTCCTATTTTTTTATCAAAGTTCTAAGAATAGAAAATTATTGTTTTTTAAATCAAGTTTGAGAAACCGGGTCGCAGAGATGATTTCGATTATCCCGATATGGTCCATGAAGCAGTCACAAAAGCTTTGAAAGATAGTAATCTGACGATTAATCACGTCAATCAGGCTACCGTTGGATATGTTTACGGTGAATGAAAATGATTAGTATACGTATTTTTAATGCTTTGGAAATTATTTTGGAATTTATTTATTACTCATTTGTTGTTTTTTTTTTTTATATATATAATATTAGGTGATTCGACATGTGGCCAACGTGCTTTGTATGGAATTGGAATGACTGGAATTCCAATATTCAATGTAAATAACAATTGTTCTACCGGTTCTTCTGCATTGCTGCTGGGGAAACAAATTGTAGAATCGGGAAATGCCGAATGCGTTTTGGCAGTGGGTTTCGAAAAAATGGAAAGAGGTTCACTCTCATCCAAAGTACGTCGAAAATTTGGTTATTTTTAACTATCGTCAAGCGAGAAAAAATATTTCATTTATTTCAAATTCTTAGTATCTCGATCGAACTAACCCTTTGGATAAGCACGTCGAAACTATGGCTGAAGTTGCTGGTATCGATGGTGCTCCTATAGCTGCTCAACTTTTCAGCAAAGCAGGAGAAGAGCACATGAAAAAATACGGCACTACTGCTGAACAAATGGCTAAAATCGCGTACAAAAATCACAAACATTCAGTTAATAATCCGTAAGTGAATTCCTGTGTAGTAGCAGCGGGTAATTTCTCAAAACTATCCAAACTGGATGCATAATGTTTATTTTACGTGTACTAGATATTCACAGTTTCAAGAAGAATATACCTTGGAACAGATTCTCAAATCACCTAAAGTATCGGGACCTTTAACTAAACTACAATGTTGTCCCACTTCTGATGGAGCAGCAGCTGTAATTTTAGCATCAGAAGACTTCGTGTTACGGCATAATTTACAATCAAATGCTGTAGAAATTTTAGGCATGGAAATGACCACAGACTTACCTTCAACTTTTGCCGATAAAAGCTGTCTAAAAGTCGTGAGTTCAGTTTCCATTTGATAATACTCTTTACGTTGTTAATTTTATTCTACTACATGTGTACGATATTTCGAAGGTTGGTTATGATATGACACGATTAGCAGCTGAAAGATTATTCGCCAAATCTGCACGTAAACCAACGGATGTTGATGTTGTCGAGCTTCATGACTGTTTCTCTGCTAATGAACTCATTACGTACGAAGCTCTCGGTTTATGTGCGCCGGGAAAAGCAGGAGAATTGATTGATTCGAACGGTAATACTTACGGCGGTAAATATGTTGTGAATCCAAGTGGTGGATTGATTTCCAAGGGCCATCCTTTAGGAGCTACTGGTATGTATTCCATTTACGGACTTGATATCTATCTATATCAATTGAGTGTTATAAAAATATTACACGGAATTGTTCTTATAGGATTAGCTCAGTGTGCCGAATTGTGTTGGCAGTTACGAGGTGAAGCTGGAAAACGACAAGTTGCTGGTGCTCGTTTGGCTTTACAGCATAATATTGGTTTAGGTGGTGCCGTAGTTGTAGCATTGTATCAGCATGGTTTCCCTTATGCATTGAGGTTAGTATTATGAGGGTGATAAATCGGTGCATTATTTTTTTTTGCTTCGTTACTGTAAAAAATAGAGAAATTCAAGCGGGCTCGTTAATACTTGTATTTTCTGCCTACTAATACTGATGCTTTTACGTTGAACGTGTGAAGTAAATCGCAATCGGAATCAGTTAAATTGTATTTAATGTAATAAGGAATTATATTTTCACAGAAATAACTTGAAATTGAACCCTGTCAACGCCGTAGCTGACGATCCTAACGTTTTCAAAGTTGGTCCATTATTTAAAATTCTCGAAGAAGCTATGCACGATGATAAAGACAATTTGATCGAAAATGTTCGTGGTATTTATTGCTTTAAAGTGAAAAATGCGCAAGGCCAGCAAGGCATGTGGATTATTAATGCGAAAACTGGTAAAGGATCCGTAACGTATAATGGAAAAGGTATATTTTCATATTTTTTTTGATTTTGTTTGTATGAGCTTGAAAATTGAAATTCATCAATTGTCAAAATATGAATTTCATTATTATTTTTTATTTATTCCATTAGAAAAAGCTGACGTCACATTTGCTATGAATGATGAAGACGTTTTCGACTTGATTTCCGGCAAATTGAACCCACAACAAGCATTTTTCCAAGGAAAAATTAAAATTCAAGGAAATATGGGTTTGGCATTGAAATTGACTGAGTTGCAGAAAAAAGCACACAATAAAATAGAAGCTTTAAAATCTAAATTATAAATAGTGGTGTTTAGGATCATTTTTACGTATTCTTTTTAAGGTTCTGGTTTAGGTGTTCTTTTTCATCGTCTAGATTTATATTCATAATCACGTTAATTGTTATTTATTACATTTTTATTTCATATGAATCGCAGCGAAGTAATTTTTTCATCGTATGTACGTGTTACTGATTTTTTTTCTCCCGCAAAGGTTTATGTACTGGTACCTTAGATTTTTTTTCATTGAGATTCAAGAAGCTGTAAGTGGGTGCATGATCTAGACAAATGTACTGATAAAATGTTTTATATCATTATTTTGTTTATTTATTTATTGATACATATTTTTTACCATTTACATTACCTGTTTTGTTGTTATTTGTTTTTGGATGTATTACGAGTGTTATACATTATGTGATAATAAATTATTAATAATCAATAAGAAAATGATAATTTTTGGTCGTATTTTTCGTAAATATTTCATATTTTATCATCTCACAGTTACGCGAAAGGAACTGAATATACTCTGTTAGGTAGATACGAAAAAAATATATTGTTGAATTTGTAAATCAATTTTTTATTATTTGACCTCGAATAACGTGGCTTTAAAAACAGAAAAAACGCAACCGGGTTTTTTCAAATTTCATTTCTAGAGATTATATTTACGTTTTGTTTACTCGTATTAAATAAATACAAATATTATCAGCAACAAAAAATGAATTTCTTTCTTCGTTTTACAATCATCGAGAATAAGTTCCTTATTTAAAATTTTAATTTTTACAAACTACATCTCAATTTGAAAGCTGGCTCCATGTCGGTATAACTTTTTTCATTGCATATATTCTTCGAACAAAGTTGATCACCCGGCAATGAATGATATAATATAATGTTGAATCGTTGCGACGCGATACGTCTTGCGAATAAACATCTTGTTATGTTATAATCGAAGAAATAGTCCAAACTTGCCCCTTGTGCGAGATTCTCTCTATTTTGAAAGTTTTAATTGAATTGTCGTTTTATTCTCTTTAAATTTGATCAAAACGCCTGCTAAACATTATTCAGTCATTGTAAACACATCAACTTTGTATACGTGGGAGGACTAATAAAAAAGAAAAAGAATAAAATTACCATAAATTAGAAGTAAAATGAGTTTGCTCTGTTTTTCAAAATGACCTTATACCCTATAAGAATAGAATATAATTTTCATCTAATGAGATTTTAATTTTATCTCCGGACGAAATCATACATGGAATAGCGAAGTATAATTGTTTTCACTCTTTTTGCGTTCCATTCATTAACGTTGCATGAAATTTCTATCCTTAATTACTTGTAAATTGCAAAGATAGCAGCACTATTACCAAGTAACGAGGTATTTCATGAGCATTCTACTTGACGATTGAACTAACTTTGGTGACGTAAATGAAAAAGTACAATGCGATGAAGAAGTTCTATACCTTTTCTACGGTGTTTTAGTAATTATTACGAAAGAAAAAATTTCTATAGCGAAAGAACAAATTTGCGTGTTGTTTTCGTTATAATAAATGCGAGAAAAACTTAATCTATAGAATCTACCTGATTTTAATACTTTATATTTGTTATGTTGTTTTTTGTTTTTTTTTTTTTCATGAATGAAAATAGTACCACAATTGAACGTTTCTAAATTAAATATTCGTACTGTATTTTTGAAATTAGTACAGATTTGGGTTGTAATTTTTTTTTTTCAATTATAACTAGAAATCTAGTTAAAAACTTACTCCACATATTTTTGAAACTCAATGAAATAAATTTAATTGAAAAATAACGAAAACTAATCTATCAAAATAAATCTTATTCATACATACTTAGCATTAAAATTATGCACAGCACTTACACGCAATGTTTACTTATTTGAAAATATATGTGTATCGAAGGTAAGTAAATAAGTAAGTATTTCGCTATAAATTGAAACGAAAGATGAATAGTAATATTACGTGAAGATAATAAATCATTATAAACTTGTATTTGCACGTTACCCAAGTTAGCTTATACGAACAGAATCTGAGCTAAACCTTCTTCGCCATAATCGGATTGGCAAAAGAAGAAAATCAGGATTTAAGTAGGTGAAAAATGAAAATTTGTGAAGCGTGGGAATGAAATAGCAAAAAATCAATTTTTTATTACCGCTATACTTTGTTACGTTGACTTTCCTTTCATTTGTACGCTCGAATTGGGGGAAAACACTGGAACAAATATCAATTACCTATTGTAAAATAAAAAATATATATAGAAAGTTCAAACGGCTGAATTTCTTTTAAACATTTCGCACGATTGTTCACCTTTTGCGAGATTTTCACGTTGTATAGGAAGATGCTTAATTAAATTTTAAGATTATAAATTAGCCGGATATACGTTACATTGGTAAAAATAGAAACCACTTGCAAAAGTAAAGAATTTCAAAAATTTATTAAATAAGTTTCTTTAGAAATTTCAGTCGCAGTTTTTGTTTGGAAGAACTTTGCTGTAAGAACGTTGTAGCGAAATTATTTCCAACCCGGATTCTAATAAAAAGCTAGCTGACATCTTTACTGTCGTGTCGCATGCTTTACACCTCTACCAAATTAACTATGTGTTTAGCAAAAATTTGACCCAACACAACGATAAAAATTGAAAAGTTACCTATTGAAAACTTTGTAAGTTTTGAATCAAATTAGGTACTACTCGTACCTTCTGATAAGGTTTTTGTTTTTTTTTTCTTTCTATTTGATAATATACAAACACATACAACTTCCGCAATTAACGCTATGTTTTCGAAAACAATGACGTAACAAAAAAACTACAACAACAACAACAACAATTACTACTAGATTTTCTTCTTAAGTATACATATACACAATACACAGATAGGAAGCCATTAGAACTATACTCGCTTACAAGAGGATAAATAAACGTCATTCATTTAAACGTGTAAAACTTTATAGCGTTCTCTTGTAAAATTAAACGTGTAATTTGCGCACCTTTATAGCTTTTACTGAATAATTTCAATTGAAATCTCCATTATGTAGGTGGTATATGTATGTATATTCATTTACAATATTGTTTGAAAGTGAATTGTGCTATTATAGTTATTTTTTTTTTTGAATTCGCTTGTAAAAGGTTGAATGCTAATCCTGACTAATTGTTGTCAAGGGTGTACTTCATTTATACTAGTAGGTATTTCAAACTCATTAATGGAACACCCACACGTATAAATACACATACACATACAAGTATTTACCACCGACTCAATAAACGCGCAAAGCAGAAATATCCATTTTCATTAGGAATTTTGAATTAGATATAAATACGTTACGTTCAACAGTTTTCAAAACAGTTAAGCAGATTTATTTATTGCGATTTTAATATGGATTTGAATTTATACGAAATATTTTCTGTACGCACAACCGTTAATTTAATTTGGTTAGTTTTTGCCATATCTTGTAATATTGAGTTGATCAAATTTTACAATTCGGTGCCTAGAATACCGGTCGCTATACAATCAAAAAATAATGCTGTTAATTAAATTGCATATCCAATTCGCCGTAAATATTGCCCCATCTGTTCACCGCTCGGATTTACGTTCATCTTAACTTCTTTGTTTTGTCGGTCTCGGTACTGAATGATGCATTTTCATTCGATCTTTTCTAATCCCCAACATCATCCAGTGTTTGTTGTATTTTCTGACGGGTTCAAAAGCTAAATAAACAAACCGAAATCAATGTTGTTATTGTTTTCGCACATACTTTGTCATTCTTCTTTCTTAGTCTTTTGTAACAGAATTTAGCAGCGAGCACTTTTTGCAATTTTTAGAAAAGCGTTAAATCTTAAGATTTCGAGATTTTATGTCAAAAGAAGAGTACTTAGGGTGGGAAAAGTCGAGATATCTCACAATACCACTTTTCATGTACGTAGATAATTAACTAGATCGACTAGGATGAACCAAATTTTTTCTTTTTTAGAAAATCTGCAATTATTGAAGTCTATGTAGTTGTGAAATAACTTTAAAATGAATTGGTAAAAATTTTAGCGTTACAGCTTGATTTTCTCGACTTGTAAAATTCACTTTAATTTCAAAAATCGAAAAAAAAAGTTTGAAAACATTGTTTAACTAAACGATTATAGATACCTAGCTGCCCACATATTAAGGCCGATTTTTACAATTTTTACCATTTTTTAAAAGCTCTAAATAAGATCTTGAATGAATGAACAGTGTCCTTTTTTTTATATATTAACAAATCATTTGAGAAACATGCAAAATAACATTTTTTTAAGTGCCCCTAAAAATCGATTATGAAGAATAAAATTTAAATATTGGATTGGAGCTTAATCATCTGAAAAATTTCTTTATTTGTTTTAAAAAGTTTGAAAAAAATGCGTAGAATGACATTAAAAAAACTCTATGGGTAATAATCCATTCAGGCTTCACTTTCATTTTCAAAAAAAAAAAATTAGGCACTTTTCCCTTCGATAAAAAAATTCTGGATCATGGATACGTAACACATCCATGTCAACATTTTAATTTGACGCTCAAAAATTATTCATAATCATCTTTTATCGCGAGTTTTTGGTCAAAAACTTTCAATCAAAAACGTTTACTCTTCTCTTCACTCCATTTTGACATTTGATTTTATTATTTCTTGGAAAAATAAAAATTATACAATCATCCAACATCACGAAATTTTGACCAAAAACTTCAAATCAAAAATCAAAAACTTTTTTATTTTTTAAATCTCTTTAAAAATTTTTTTAATTAGGTATTTGATTTTTGTTTTTTTTTTTCAGTTCTTTATTTTTTAATTTTTTCATTTCATTATTCTTTTATTTTTATTTTTTTTATTTTTAATTTCTTATGTTTTAATTTTTTTGTTACAACATTTCCATATTAAGTGCAAAATTCATTCATTACCATCTTTCATCGCGAGTTTTTGATTAAAAACTTAAAAAATTAAAAACGTAACACTTTCAAAAAATAACCCCAAGCTCTAAGACATATCGCAATTTTTGAGCTTCAAAAAATAACGTTTCACAGTTAAATATTCTCGATAACATGGAGGGGGTAGCTCGACATTAGTGGGGCTTACGTCTCATTCATACAGCCCCTCTAGGTGGTAATTTTGAATGTAAATACCTGGGTACAGTGACGTCATTAAAAACACATTTTATTAATATATTGGAAATTTTTGAATTTCAAATGAGTACCAATACAATCTTGATTTTTTATCCATTATTCATTTTCTTTCACCTGTTTCTAAATTTTGAAATGTAAATAAATTTTCACTTAAAATTCCTGTCACTTCTATTCCTTTAATACATATACAAACACACACTATTTCTCAAATTTGAATTTGAGTAAATTCAGTCGGTGTAACGTAGTGGAGAAAAAATTATAAAATATTCAAACTAATTTATTTATCTACGAAGCACTTACCTAATTATCTACCCATAAAATATGTATGCTTTAAAATAATCAATATTATGAACCAATCGTTCTCAATGAAGTTAAATTTAAACAGGATACTTCCTTCCTTAAATATCTCCTACACTGATATACAATATACATTCTCTATATTTTTCAATTTCATCGGCAAAATTAGATTTGAAAAAAAAAAGAATGAAAACCCAACTGTCTTAGCTACTTTTGTAATATCTCTTGGAAGACGTCAAGGCCTACTACTCAGCCATAGTACACAACACGACGATGACGTCGGAAAAGAAAAAGGCCAACAAGCCGTCAGATAATAATAATACTTACTCTTCAATTCGAAGATACTCGCTAGATAAGAAAAGCAATTAAAAATTAAACGTCGAATTAGATTTCTTTTGTAGCGTAAATAATGTTTAAATGACAATCTGAGAATTCGATTCGAGTCACGTAAAATATATACCGATGTTCGGTCAATCGTAACAATTCCTACAATCGAATACTTGCTACAATAAATCAATAGTATGCTCATTCAAAATGCCATTCATGTCAAACAGGCGTTTCATTTGATGAACCAGTAAACCAACCTAATTTCAAACAATATAGTGCTTGTATAAAAACAAAAAATTTGTTCTAATTTCAGGATGCTTTGACGTTGTTTGTTACCTATCATCAGAAAATTTCGAAACTTTACCAACATAATACTGGATGTGCTGTGAAACGTCTGACAAAATGTAATAATGGATAACACTCGCAGAGATGACCAAAAAAAGTTCTTATGATAAATAACCAGCATACATTGAAAATCAAAGAGGCTATGATGATTTCTTTTAATATCTGATTTTCCACAGCCGTACGCTCGGGGGAGGGAAATATGTATGAATGCAATTGTATACATGTAAACGTGTGGTTACTTTTTGTCAGATGTTTCACAGAAAGCCCTATACCAGATGTTTTGCATTGACCTCTCTTCTCTTATACCAGTGATAATTCAACTCATCCGACATACATGTATAATGGTTAACATGACCAAAAAATTGAAGGAGCTGCGATATGCTATTTTTAAAATTTAATTTTCGCCCAAACCTACCGCTCACATTGAAAGTACATAGAAAAAAACTGATAATGATAAATTTGCCGTTTGTTCTAAAAAGCAGTACATACTTTTGAGTATGTGTGGTATAAAAATCAAGAGTGGGGGTAAATGGTTAGTAAAATATGAGGATGGCATAATGAGTAAAAAAAAGATGAATAACAATTTGTAATTTTTTTAGTTTGCTTGTGAATAACTTTAAAAAAAGTTATTATGAGCATCTTATTTAAAAATTTTTAAATAAACAGGAGAGCATTCAAGTTTGTGGTTTGAGCTGCAACTCCAAGGATTGCATTTACGTATATGGAGAGAAAAAATATCCATGCAAAATGTGTAATTCTGAAATTTATTATTTTTTCTTATGTTTCCCAAGAAGTTCATCATTTCCCATTATGTAACATTCAATAAATTTTTTTCTCCATTGAGAAGCAACCTGCAGGGCGGTTGCTTAAACCATGTAGTGGAGCAAAGTATGCCATTCTGCTCATTTTAAAGTTTCTTAGTCGGATACTCACAATAATTTTTTCAAAAGTTATTCCCAAAAAACTAAAAAAGGTACAATTTTTTGTTATACTTTTTTGTATTTATTTTGTCATATTTTATGAACCACCGCACCCATTTTCTATACTCGAAAGTATATACTGTGTTTTAGAGCAAACAGCAATTTTTTATCATTATCAGTTTTTTTGCCACAAATTTTCAAAGTGAGCAGTAGGTTTTGGCAAAAATGAAATTTTGAAAATAATCATCTTAGCCCCTTTGATTTTTTTTAATATGCTAACCCTTTTACGTGTAAGTCTGATGAGTTGACCTATGATTGATATAAGGGAAGTGAGGTTAATGTGAAACACAACGTATGAATGAGGAGGATTCTTTTCTAAAAAGAATAATTCATGATAGGTAGGTATTTTTAATCGAAATTCATTTCCTTTTTGAAAACTTCACGCGTATAAAATAATAAAACGACTTTTCAAAACAATGCTTTTTATTTTATAGATATTTACTTACATTAAGTACATACAATCAAACTAAAATTAATTTTAAAGCATCTTAGAAAGAAAATAGGTATTAATAGTTATGCCAGAATTTCGGATTTATATAATAACTTAATACAAAAGCTAAAACTATTGATGAAATTGTGCACATAGGCAAAGCCGAAATTTGTTCACAAACTCTCAAAGTAGGTACGTATTAGTAGGTACTTTGTATTGTTGATTGGAAGACATCATTATTGTCTGTATGAAATGTATTGTCTATAATTATTATGAAATAAAAATTTCTTTCAGTCTATTCTGCACGAAAGAAAATTTGTCTTCGGGAGAGAAAAATAAAAAGAAAAGAAAACAAAGTAATCCCTGAAGTAATTTACATACAAAGGTTATATTATATTTATAGTATATACTAATTTATATACTTAATATGTTTTAAAAGCAACACACTAAACAGGAATTTCAGTCTTACATTTATGAGTAACATTAAACTAACAGAAAGTCTTTTTCAAAAAGATTTGCATAATTTTGAATCATTGAAACAGGGATTACTCTCACAACCGGCAGACACATATATACGAGTATGAAATATATTCTTCTCAAAAAACCGTCGTGTTATGCTTTCTTCGAAAAAATTAAATGCTTTAAAAAAAAAAAAAAAATCTACTATAAGAAAATCTTAACTAATATAACAAAATAAAAATAAAAATTGATCCTTCAATTTTAATGTCTTACAAAAGAAACAAGAGATGTAATCTTTTTTTTTTTTAATATATAATTAATATTAAATACATAAGTATGTAAAATGATTTAATTTCTACACATTTTTCGACTCTGTTCGATACGTGTTTATGATAAATGTATCATTTGTAGAGAAATTTCAATTTCAATTTGACATCTTACGTATAATAGGTAACTAGATTAAAGTTGTGAGCTTTGCACGTTGTAACCCACCATTCTTTTGCATAATCGATTTCAAATCAAAAAGGGAGAAAAAAACAAAACGAAAATAAAAAATGTCGATGTCAATTCTTATACAGAGATGTAACCGGTATAAGGATGAATTTCCATTAAACAGGCGTGCACATAAGAAAATCAACTATCACAGCCTCTAGATACTGATAGGGAAAAGAAAGCTGATATGTACGAAAGATATGAAATACTTTTTCAAACTATATAGGTAGGCTTAGGTACTCGCTGTTATTCGTTTACAAACCTTTCACATTCATTCGGTGACGAAATAGGTACATTCGCCAAAGAAGGATATTGTATCGTTAGCAAAAATTTGTTTAAAGAAAAAAGAAATACCTATACTTTATACCTTTGTAAATATCTACACGTAAATTTACGTATATATCATTTTTTTTTTTCTTTCTTACAAACCCTTCTAAATTTAATTTGATAACTTATTGCGAAAAACATTCGAGTTTGAAGAAGATAATCTATTTTCATGTACGTATTTATACATTTCCCGTTTTGATGATTTTGTAACACGTTTCAGAATATTATCAAAGTTGTATTTTTTTTTCATTAAAAATCGTAATAATCGTGACGAACGAAAGCCTGGCGTAAGTCATATAAGAAAATTTATTCAGCGAATACAATTGGGAGTTTTGTAATTCGATTCAATGACGAAACATGCTTCGAAGAATTCTATGTATGTAGGTAGAATGTCTGTATTTCCATCAGTCAAATATTGCGGCTGAATGTAGAGGTACGTACAGGGTGTTCCCGAAATATTTTCAACCTTCCGAATAACAGATAAGACAGCTCATATAACACTCGTGTACTACAGTTTGTCTATCGTGTGAATTACAAGGCGAGCTAGGTATTTTATCATCTACATGATTTGAGATGAAGATCTTTTTAAAGTATTTTTATCAGAAATGTGCTAAAAGGTGGAGGATGTATTTTTTGAAGAACCCATGTCCCTTTTACCTTACCTAAACTAATCAAACTCATCCAAAAATCCAATATTATTGTACAAAACTATTGATTATTTTGTCAGCGAATTTGGAAACTTTCTATTTCGACAAATAAACATGGGAAATTATTTCAGAAGCTTAAAATCTGTTGCATAATGGCGCAATATTTAGAAGTCACGAATGTTTTAAACTTTAATGTCGGTTCCCTCACATTCGAAACTATACAAACTGTCACCCACGTGTGGGTAGATTAAATTGCAATATAAATCATTCTAGGGATACAAGATTGTAGCGTTCGGAACACCCAGTAGTAGTTAGGTACCTATCGTATCTAAAATAGAACGTGGTTTTTCACTGTTCAATGGAAATTCGTTTCGAAAAGAAGCACTTTGGTGAAAAATATAAGTTATACAGCTAGGTACATCGACAGTTTCGTTTCGACTTTAGGTAATGCGAAGCGAATACCAAATTGGAAACAAAATTAAAATAAATTGATAAACCGCTGAGGAAGGGGCGAAAAAGTAAACGTTCGGAACAAAACCACGACGAATTCATAAATAATTAACTAATTACGCATGTTCGAATGGTCCGTTTATCGCTTCCATTCCCCTGAAGCCCACCTGCGAGGAATATCATCCAACGGTACCTGAAAATAATTAAGTATCGACGATTAATTTACGAGCTGTAAAAAGAATTTATACAGGTTTACACTTTATTCAGGATCAATTGGATTTCTTAAATTTATTAACTTGGCCCTCCCATCGTATACTTAAAACTATAGTTATATGCAGCTGTATTATTTGGAGCGTCTTGAAGCGATTTCATGGTCGATGATCGCGCGTTTATAATTTATTTTTGTATTTTCGATTTGCTGAAAATTCGCTCAACGCTTAACTTTTCATTCACGTAACTAGCGTTGTGTAAAATGCCACGCTCAAGTTGTCGTTTATTTTTAACTATGTCTTAAACGTAAATTGAGCCGTCCAATGATTATCGAAATCCAGGATCACAAGCAGAATATAGCTAGGTTAATCGTTCATATATTTACTTGTAGTTTAGCAAAATTAACGTAAAAAGTGACGAAATAGCGAAATTTTTTTTCACAGGATTGTAGTACACCATCGTCTAAACAATATATCCAAAATCAGTCAAAATCGGAATGCTGCTTCGGCTCCAACATCCCCATTTCTGCCCCCAAAACAGGTTTTTTACCAATTACTTTGCCTAATTTTGTTCCTAAACGTGAAAAAAAAAAATAGTTGGATTTAAAAACGTAGCTGATTAAATTTCCAGTATAAAAGGTCATTACATAAATTGTTTGAAAATCAATTAAAACGATTTGAAATCAATTTGAAAAGAAGGCGTTTTACGTTGACGTGATGTTCCGCGTAATGTTTCTGTCACATGGCGAGAGCTAGTGGCCAACGTTCGTAGATACGCGGGCTCAATCATAAGCGTACTCAGAATTTTTTCAGCACAGGGGCTAAACATGAAACCCCGAACGCAGCGAGGGCGAAATTTTGAAAAAATGGTATTTTCAAGTCTTGAAAAATTCATTTCTCGTAGCCTAGGTTTCAAATTTTGAGAAACCATAAATAACGCATTTCTCGGAGTTTGGGTTTCAAATTTTGAAATTCCATTAAGAAAATGATAGGTTTTCAGTGATTTGGGTATTAAATTCAGTGTAAATGTAACAAAGCTTTCAATTTTTTCACCCTTAACGGGCTGCTATAGCCCCGGTAGCCCCCCTCGAGTGCGCCACTGAGCTCAATTCTCTTCCAGCATACCTAAACAGGCGGTGGGCCGAATTTCGCTTCAATCCGCAAACGGTGGGTTCACAATTGTTGCAAAATGACTTTAAAATGATGTGGTAAAAATTTCAGTTTTCTAACAATTTTTTCAATCTGCAGAACTTACTCCAAGTTCAAAAATTTTCAAAAAATGGATAAAAAATTGTTTTTGAAAATTTTTTTTAAAATGAAATTGTTACACATATTTAAACAGAAAATAATCGTTGGTGGTAAGTTTTCACCATTACCCCCGTTTTTTAAAGATTTTTAAAAAATGTCACATTTTCCGTTTTTCTATAATTTTTTGAAAAACTATGGCGGAAATGTTTTTGAGAAAACTCCCCTAAAATGAATGTAGGGCATCAATTTTGAATAGTTAAATGCATTGTTTCAATTTCATCTCCCACAGCCGATTTGATGTTGAATCAGAAGAGAATATAGATGATCCGGAGTCAGATAGTTATGAAAACGACGATGAGAATAAATCTATTTTATAAAATTAATGTGATTTTAAAATGTTACATGCTTATTGTATCTGATTATCTTTATTCAAACAATAATTATTTCTTTAATATGAGGTAACAGAGCATTTAGTCCATGTGATTCGTTCAAGTATGTTGAAAGAGAATTGAGCCCGAGTGTCTACGAACGTTGGCCGCTGGCTCTCGCCATGCGACAGAAACATTACGCAGAACATCACGTAAGTGCCCAACGTGTCCTTTTTAAACTCAATTTAAAGTGTTTCAATCGATTTTCGAAAAAAATATGTAATAACCTTTTTTATTCAAAATTTGACCTTTTACAGTTTTTGATCCAACTTTTTTTCTCTATCGCGTTTTGGGACAAAGTTATGGAAAGTTATTGGTAAAAAAAAAACTGTTTTTGAGACATAAATGGGAATATTGGGGACAAAGCACCACTCTGATTTTAGCTGATTTTTGATATTTTATTTGCGGAGTGGTGTACTACAATCCTGCGAAGAAAAATGTTAGTCATAAATTTTTCCATTATTTAATGCTAATTTAACTGGACTATTGTACCTAATATGCAAAATTTTGCAACTATTTCGACCTGCATAATCCACTTCTCAAAGCTAAAAAAATTTTTGAGTGTGTATTTGTGGTGATACTGCCGTTAATTGCGTTTTCTTAACAAATAAGATCTGTAACTTTTCAAACCCCCGGTAAAGGGTCAAAAATGGTCTCGGATCGAACCGAGAATACGGTAGGTGGACGCAGAAACTGAAATCGCATATCTTTTTAGCTCTACGACCGAGGTCCTATACCATGTTTAGGATGTGTGAATGACGAAAAACTACGTTTTTTTCGAAAATGAGCCTAGTTTAAGGATCCATAGTTCCACTTTCCCTTTGAGCCACGGGCGCAAAAGTTTTTATGATGGGTTTTCAACTCAAAGTGAACCACCTCTGTGAGTTTGGTTAAAATCCTAGGTTTATTTATTTTTTTACTCCAGCTTACTGTACCTGTTAAAACAAACTGTCTACATGATCTTACAATAACGTAACAAAATTTAATTTATTCATAACGATATGACATATTACAACGTAGATATGAGTATACCATTTTACCGATTATAAGATCGGTAGGTAGGTAGGTAGATAGATAGGTACGTACGTAATTATCCATTTATTTTACTTTATTTTATTTTAGCGAAGCAGGTAAGTATAATAAAAACCCTATGGAAACATTTTTGCTTTCATTGCTTGTAAATGAAATACGCTCGGTTGAATTTCAATACTTGCAAGCGCTATTTTTATTACGAGTAGATGGTTTGACTTGAAAAGGGTATAAAAACACCCACATTGTATTGTTGACTCGAGCCATTGGTATGAAAAATTGGTGTATGTTTTTATTACATTAGGCTCGAATTTTCTATTGTGTTCCAAGATTAAAATTACTCGTAGGTAAATTTATAATCTCATTCGAGGGTTTATAAAATTACATCACACATCACAATGCAAAGTATTTTCGTCAAAATTATTGTTAGCTACCTAAGTGAATTAAAAAGTAAGTAAAAAAGCCGAGTACCTACGCGTTAAATCCGCTTGGGAAAATTGATAAATGTCAAACCTATTTCACCATTTCACCGCTGCTTTTTTTTTTCAGCATTCTTTATATCTGTTATCTGTTATTTTTTTGTTGATGCTGCTGTATTTACGTATCATGGAAACTTTCACATTATCAACTTAAGATATAGGTACATGCAAACATGTCCATAGATATTAAAATTTCAATGGTTGAAAATGGATTCGTTTATATGATGATATGAATCTGCTTATGCTAGATCAGGATATATTATTTTCTAAAATCAATATCAAAATCACTTGGAAATATTTTCAATACTTCAAAACGTGTGTTTATAAAGGGCTTTTTATTTTTAAAGCAAAGAACCCTTCACGTGTACCTTTTGATCTTAATACAACCAAATTACATCATCTTGTCGAAAACTTGTGTATCAACTTTTTCCATTCGACATTGATTTCACAAACTCTTGGAAAATTTTTGAAAATTAAAGAATTCTCGCGATTGATTCGTAATTATTAATAAAAGCCGCAAAGGCTTAGCTCGTGAATAAATTTATGCAAATTTTATCTAAAACTTTGCAGACGGTACAATAATTAATTTCAAGTCTTAAACATTGGTACAGTACTAATTGGAAGTTTCTAATAATTTTTCAGCTAATTGCAGGTAAAAAGCTGATTGAAGCATATCAAATTCAAAAAATGTTCTTCTCGCAACTATTAAAATTTTGGCTCGTGTTTGAACTTCAAATCTGTTCACCCTGTTTACATTTACATTATTTTAAACGACGCGGTACAAAGATGAAATTTTGAAAATTTACAATCACTTTATAATGAGCTCGAAAATTAATTTGATATTTGCATATTCTAAAAAAAAAATCTAATCTAGACTAAAAATGGGCTGGTGTTGGAATGAATTTGGAACAACAATTCGTTTCATAAATACACGTGAAACAGCTTTCTAAACAACATACCAAAAGTTCACTTCGATAGGAGGTGTGCATAGACCACGGGAAACTTTTTTACATTAATGCGGAATTTAATACCCAAATAGTTAAAAACCCATTGCTTTTTTTAATGAGGCTTCAAAAATTAGAAACCCAAACTACAAAAATATATTTATACAGCTAAAAAATACTATTTTTTTTTAAATTTTGCCCTCGCTACGCTCGGGATTTCAACTTTGACCTCTCCTTTAAACAACTTCTGGATGCGTCGATGCTTGTATCAATGAAAATCTTTTCAAAATCGAATTTTTCTCGAACTAGGTACATCAAAATATTTTAGAGAATGTGAAAAATAACGTTTTGTCTCCCTCAAAAAGGGTGTAAAGATGAGAAATTTACATTGTTGATTATTTTGGAAATAATAACAGTATTAAATACACTTTTAATAACATTTTTCAACATTTTTTTTTACAATTTCTGAAATTTTTCAGCATTTTTTTTTCACTTTGAGCTTTTGTTGGTGAAAGTATATTTGAACTTTGAGAATTGAAATCTTCACCACGTTAGTTTGAGATCATTTAGCAACTATTAATCACTAGCCTTTTACTAGCCTCAAGCTGTTGTCAATTTTTTCTTCGAACACTCAATTGTTTATAAACCAGCTGTAAGTTATTCAACCTTGAGGTAGCGGTTTATGTCTGAGAAGTTGCATTATGAACATCACAGGCAGAAATATTCATTAGCGTTTATTTTAAAACACTGAGTAAGTTTAAGAGGTTCAAAGGCTTCAGTATAGGTTGTAAGATTACACTAGGCTAAGAAAACCATCACTAACTTAAATTGGATTAAAGGTGGGGGCGGAGGGCAGATAGAAAAGCAACATATATTGATCGTATCTCAAAAATACTCCAAATTTTCATCAAAGAGCCCGGTTGACTACCCTGGCCAAGTAAAAAAAAAATTTCAGTTAGCGTTACGTGTAGGAAGGGTTTAATGGGGATAAAAGGTCGAGACAAACAAAAAGCGCATCTAAGACTCCACTAAATGTACATACCAAATTTCAATTTCTTAGCTCACTTTAGAGGGACGTTATGTCAAAAACAAACTCAAAAAATGAGAAAAATGAGAAAAACCTATCAAAAATCTCTTTTAGGGCTGTGAGGCGGTGCAATGGAGCTAATAAGTTGGAACCCTGGAAAGGCACATCTAGGACCCTAACTGAATGTGTGCATACCAAATTTCAACTTCCCAGCTCAATTTGGTGGGGAGATATAGGAGGAAGAGTCCTTTTTTAAGGTCAAAAAGTGAAAAAACCTTCATATTTCTCCTCCTAATAGACTTAAGAGGTTGATTTTTGGATATGTTATACAACTTTTGATTCTCTATCAATTGGCTTTAAAAAAAGGGAAATTTTTACATTTTAGACCCATCGGAACCCCCTCCCACAAATTGAGGCATAACTGAATTTTAACCTAAGTTCATCCCCACTCATATATACGTATCTAATACGCCACCAAAGTGAACCAATTGAAGCGATTTTGGTCGGTATCGAACGGAGTAAATATTTTAATGTTGGATGAAAAAAATCATAAATGTATACTAGATGTGTCTTTTTATATATAATTATACAAAATTTCATGATGATCGGTTCAGTATTGAAAGCTCTAGATGTATCAATGGAAATGGTATGCAATCATCATCCATCAGAAGTAAACTATTCATACTGTGTTCTAATTTTGTATATAGATGAAAAATAGTTTTGTTTTGAAACTGCTAATCATTAAAAGGCATCTCTAGAATATATTTTGTACGTAATTATACCAAATGTCATGGTAATTAGGTCAGCACTAAAAGCTCTAGGTGCATCAACGAAAATGGTAGGCTGTCCATCAGTAGTAAATAATTTTGAAAATTTCTTGATGAATTTGTGGGTACAATACAGGGTTGTTCCTTTACATGTAAAATAACGTAGAATAACTAGTGTAAAATGTAAAATAACTTAATGATGTAGAATAATGTAGAATAACTACTGATAAGAGTGATAAGCGTGGCCAGGCAACGTGAGTTGATTAGAAATTTGAAATAGAGTAGAAATGCAACTACTAATTTTGGAAATGAAATCTGAAAGTTAATTCTATTTATTTTTCATAAAAATTCATTAGTTATCCATATTTTATTTGAATATAATTGATGGCTACTGATCCCTTTTCTTAGTTACTGGTTATCGAATCTCACTTTTCTTTTTAGCATGCAAAAATGAATATGAATAAATGTGTTTGATGGATTTGAAATTTAAATTTTGATTGCATTAAATTTGATTGAAATTCGAGTGATTCTACTTTACTTGTGTTATTCTACGTGAGTAAAATGATGGTTTAAGATGGGTCTGGTTTACGAATCGATTTCTAGCAGCTGATGAATCTTAATTTTTCTTTTTTACACTACAATCCAAAAATTGGGCAAATTATGAAAATATTCCAGGGTGAAAGATGTCCGTTCATTACACATTATACTGCTCTGCACTTTCTTAATTGATATCACCTTATGTTTTGAGTGGAATTATTCAATTTTACTTTTTTTTACAGGCGGGTTTTTGCTTTTCAAAAGTATTTTTATAATGAAAGTACCTTCTCTTGTACATCTTTCTGCTCCCCTCAAAGTGTTTTTTTTTTTTAATTTTTTCTGTGATCGTAAGTACCTTACTTTGAAACTTCGTTTTGCAATACGAGTAATTCACCAAAATATGAACTGATTTCAAGTATTACTCTGCATCTACAGAACCACAGCGGATACAACGGAACAATTGATTCAAAATTCAGCTCGTTGGATCTTCACATTGTAGTCATGCTACATGCATGAAAACTTACAAACCTTCAAAATTTATTCAATAGTCAATTCTGCAAAATGAACGCAAATGAAAATTTCTGCCTGCAATGTTCAAAATGCAACTGCTTTGGCGTAACACTCCACCTTAAATTATTAAAGCAAAAAATAACCCGTAGATCAAAAACAGTAACAGCCTTCTTCCCATTGATACATATTATTACTCGCAGAATCCACATTATGCGCGCTTAATAGGTGAATCAAAAGGTAACGGTGCTGGGTACCTTATCGAAATAATTCATTTTCCGGGAAACGCGTTCGTGATTAATTAATCTAATTTTGTGCAATAAACGTTGGGTTTATCAGTCAAATAAATTCCTAAACCAGCATTCACGTATATTTACCCGAACAGTAGGCACCAATGCTATTTACGAGATTTTGGATACGTGAAAATTTAAAGTTGTGTTGGTAAAAATCCAAATCTGTTTACCTTTTTGGTAGAATGTTTCCGGAAACGTAAAGCTATATATACAGCTCAACTTTATCGAAGTTTTTTTTTTTTTTTTTTTTTTTTT
>FIZR01014262.1:0-45393 GCA_900060175.1 Ferrisia virgata | reverse complement strand
CCACTAATAACATCTCTAATTTTCCTCAACATTTCAACTTAAAATCATAAAATCAATTCTTCGAAAAATAAGTCCACTGATGTCATTTTATGCCATAAAAATCTGTCCACTGATATCAGTCCAATTATGACATCAGACTGTCCATGGTCCACTAATGTTTTCTAAAGATGACGGCCAACTATTGATGGCCAATTGGTGACAATTTTTCCAAAATACGCTATTAAACATCTTTCGATGTTAATACCGTCCCCCCTCATCAGGTCTAGGTCTTTGGACCTTAATAGTTTGGTTTTTATGGACAATATGGCATAGGAAATCAGGCAAAACATATTTGTAATGATGCAAAAAATATTCTTGAAAAAGCACAAAGAAACCATTCTTGAAGCACCCGCGAGAAATCATCCATGAAAGATAAAATTAAAATAATGCGATTAATCATGTGAAACCGATGTCCCAAATCCATTTCTGGAGGGCATTCGTCAAAAAAATTTTCTTCTTAGTTTTCCCAAAAATTATAAAAAAACTAGAAGTACCATTTTTTTAAAACTTCAAAAAAAGGGATAGTTGTTAAAATTTTTCAACAGGCATGGTAATTTTAAGAATAAACTTGGGTAGTAATTCAATTTTTTTTAAATTAGCAAACATCAAGTCAGTTTTACAAATTTAAAAACTCGAGTTGAAAAACTAAAATTTCTACCACATCATACTGAGGTTATTTCGCAACTATTCTGACCCCGTCGTTTGTAGGTCCCCAAAATAAGTAAAATTCGGCCCACCCAAATAAGCGCCATACTGCAAGAAATTATCAGAATTTTTTTCAAGCCCCTATGTGACTACTGTAATTGGATGTTCTGTCGAGTAGCTTTTCCTATTACTTATATAATGCATTGATGTCAGCGGTAGGGTCCAAAATCACTGCAATTATATAATTAATTATATACATATGGAATAACTGTACCAAATAATTAATTCTTGATTTTATATTAAAACGCATTTACCTACGTATGCGGGTAGAAATTTATTTCAAGGTAAGCAGAGCAAAAGTATGATTTTCTATTGCATGCCTGTAATTTTCTGGAAAAATTTTCCAATCTGCGGAAGTTGGAGGTGGGGATCATTTCGAATCAGAATTCTAAGATTTTACAGACGATTCCTGTCAGAAGCAACAAGCTGATGAAGTTAAAATTATCTACGAGTAAAAAATTCAGTGATTTTTCTGTCCATATATAGTCGTACATGTGTATTTCTCAATTATATAAAATGAAAAATGAAAATTCACACCATAAGAGGTAACTGCTTTCCAAAAATAATTACATTATTTATCTAAATTTCGGAGCGATTGCAAAATAATACGTTATAAAAGTGAAACCAAAAAAAAAAAAAAAAAAAACGAGTTGACGAATTGTAAACTTTAAAAATATTATAAAAGATATAATTATGTTATCTGCTTGGCGCTGTTATTAAAACTACAATCACGTTTGGTAACCATTTCGTATATAAGACAATATTTGACGGTTGTACGTATGCTAGTAAATAATTAAATAGTTGCTAAATTTTCAAAATGAAATAAATACGATGAAATTAACATTATTATCGATAATACTAATGTTCAGCATCGGGGTTCGAACGCAACAAGATGACACGAATAAAAATGCAGACGAAAATTCTGCAGATACCGACGCAGCTGGAGGAAGTCCAAGTGCTGACAAAGAGGAAAATAAGATTTTTGATCTCCTACTGCGTGATGGTGGTAGAATTGAATATTTCGCACATACGAGTAAACCAGATGAACACGACGCTACAGATGCCCAAGAAGTAGAAGATGAACTTCTACATGCTTTGTTGCGTGGTGATGGCAATGCGTATGCAAATAATGGCCCATGTTACAACGAAGGACCATATGATATTGATAACCACTATGCAGAGGGCGATCAAAATTATAATCAAGGCGAAACTGATTCGAATCGAGATAGTGAGTAAGTGCCGCTAATAACGAAGAATGTAGTCCATCCGTATTGAGGAAAAGAAAAAAAAAATCATTATTAAAAGTGTACGGTGTACGAGAAATTTACACATTATAAAATAACCTTTGGATTTTTCATTGAGTTTGGAAAGTTACATAATATACGTAATACGTACGCAGTTGGTTAAAAACTCAATATTTTGTCGTATTTTCTTCCTTTTGTATTCAATGGACCTTTCGCACGTACACAATGCGTAAAAGTGAACAGATTCAATGTTCAATCTTCATTTTGTAAGTATTTATTTGGAAGCTACACACAGTTGTAGAATGTAAACCTACGTAACCCACCACATCGAGAAATTTTACACTTTTCAAAACAATATTACATTTCTTTAAAAATATATACGTACTACAGGGTGGATCGAAAAAAAATATACCTCGGATTTTCACTAAACTCACGTAGGTGGTTAATTTTGAGTTGAAAAAACCCACTATATAAAATTTTGTAAGCCTAGCTCGAAGCGAGGTGGAGCTATGGGTCCTCGAAGTGGGGTCGTTTCCAAAATAAACGCGGTTTTTAGTCATTTTCACTCCCCCCGAAAGTGACGTAGGACCTTGTGCACAGAGCTAAACAAGTGTAATTTGAGTTTCTGCGTCTCCCTGCCTCACTGGCATCTCGATCCGATACCACTTATAACTAACTACTAGCGGATAGAAAAAAGATAGCGAAAAAATGCAAAAAATTGATAAAAAACTATAAAAATAAGCTGAAAAACTGCTGAAATTTGAAGTATAATACAAAAAAAATCAATGAAAATCAGGGATATTGTTTCAAAAATTGATAAAAATGGCAAAAAAGTGTAAAAAATTGATCAAAAATCACGAAAAAACTTTAAAAAATAAACGAAAGTTGGCATATAATATGAAAAAAATGGTTATGAATCATCTAACATTGTTAAAAAATCAACAAAAATGATGAAGAAATGCTAAAAATTCATCAAAAATCATGAAAAACGTTAAAAATTATCAAAAATCATAAAAATATGTTGACTAACTGCTGAAATTTGAAGTAAAATACAAAAAAATCAATAAAAATCATGAAAATTGTTTTAAAAAACAGACAGTAATGGTAAAAAAATGTAAAAAATTGACCAAAAATAACGAAAAAATTTTAAATAATAAATGAAAGTTGGCATTTAATAAGAAAAAAATGGTTATAAATTATCTAACATTTAAAAAATCAACAAAAATGATGAAAAAATGCAAAAAAGTGATCAAAAATTATGAAAAACTGCTGACATTTGAAGTAAAATATGAAAAAAAATCGTTAAAAATCGTGAAAATTGTTTAAAAAACTGACATAAATGGTAAAAATATGTAAAAAATTGATCGATCACGAAAAAATTTTTAAAAATACATGAAAGTTTGCATGAAATATAAAAATACATAGTTAAAAATCATCTAAAAATGTAAAAAAATCAACAAAAATGGTGATTAAATGCCAAAAATTGATCAGAAATCATGAAAAATTGCTAATTTAGAGTAAAATACAAAAAAAATCGTTGAAAATCGTCGGAAATTGTTTAAAAAACTAACAAAAACGGTAAACAGTGTAAAAAGTTGATCAAAAATCATGAAAATTTTTTTGAAATTAGATGATATAGTTGACATAAAATATGAAAAAATTGTTAAAAATCGTCTAAAATTGTAAAAAAATCAATAAAAACGCTAAAAAATGACAAAAATTGATCAAGAATCAAGAAAAAGTGGAATATAAAAAAATTGTCTTCGAAACTTGATCAAATATCACAAAAAAACGTTGAAAATCAAGTGAAAATCGATTTACGGTTAATTTTTACCTGTTTTTCAACATTTTTTCATGATTTTTGATCAATTTTCTTCTCTTTTTATCCATTTTTATCAAAGTTTTACAAAATTTCCGACGATTTTCAAGTATTTTTTTCTTGATTTTGGTCAATTTTCACATACTTTTTACGGTTTTTTCATGATTTTTATTCAATTTTTTGCACTTTTTACGTTTTTTTGACAGTTTTTCAATTTTTTTAATATTTTGGGTCAATTTCTGCACATTTTCCAACACTTTTTCGCATTGTTTGATCAATTTCCTACACTTTTTACTAATTTTTTGTAAAATTATAAACGAATTTTCAATAAATTTCAACTATTCTTGTTCAATTTGCATACATTTTTCAACATTTTTCGGTGGTTTTTGACTGGCTTTCTGCATTTTTTTGATGATTTGCAAAAATATTTTTTACATTTTACTTCAATTTTCAACATTTTTCCGTGGATTTTGATGAATTTTTTACACTGTTTACCAAATTTTCAATGATTTTTAGCGATTTTCAGTAAATTTTCACTCATTTCACTACATTATTACGCAATTTTTCATCAATTATCTGTATTTTTCATTTTTCAACATTTTTTATGATTTTTCTCCATTTGCCACATTTAATAAAACGTATTTTTATCAATTTTTCCACTTAATTTTCAATGATTTTCAACTATTTTTTTCACGCTTTCGGTCAATTTTTACTTATTTTTCAACATTTTTTCGTGATTTTTGAAAATTTTTTTATAACTTTCAACGATTTTTTTCACATTTTATACAAATTTTCACCTTGTTTTCGATAGTTTTTCGTGATTTTTGATAAATGTTCATCATTTTTTATCTACTAATGCCAAATTTTTAACCGATTTTGATGTTTATTATAGATTTTTGGTCAATTTTCATTCATTTTTCATTTTTAAATCTAAGAAAGAACAACGAGATGAAACTCTAATTTTTGAATATTTTTCATTCTTACTGCGATTTAAGAAGCCTACGAAAGCAATTTGTAATACACACAATACCTAATTTTGCTATTCAATCGTCGCAGGTACATTAAATCCCCAAAGGGAAGGAGACGGGAGGAGGAGAAGGTAGATTGGTGACGAATTTAAAATGGAGAATGGACAATATATTTGAGTGATTAGGTATCAAAATATAGTCAATATTGGACATCCTGATACCAAATTCCAAACTGACACGATGCCAAAATCTTATCTGTCCTCGGGGAGAAGGTGATTCAGAGTAACATTTCAAATTTCCGGTAATTTCAAAGTAAAATTCAAACGTTACCAAAGAATTTCTTTCTTTTCGGAATCCAATAAATGAATTTTCTTCAACCATGAAAACTAACGTAAGTGTAGAAACTTCGATGATAACAGCAGCAATATTTTTAATATTTATGCACGACTTTTACCACGATAAGAATAACTATTAAAAGAGCAAGTTGAAGTCATCGTCGTCGTACGAGTACACAGACGTACCGAGTAAGTGAAATAAATAAGTCGAAAGTGTGTTCGCTGTTCGCGCATAAGAGGCAAATACCACTGAATATGGATCATGCAACATACAGCGAAGCAAGTATACCAAGAGCTACGAAATTTGAATCGTATAAACATGAGATTCATTCCGATATTTTTCGGTCTAATCATGTTAGCGATAATACTCTTTCTCAGCTATAAATCTAAAATAGCAGGTGAAAGTGCAAAATCAGATTGTGAAACACCATCGCATAACCAGTCCACCAGGTGTATTGAAAACGTTACAAACAACACCACTAATGAAGGTACTCAAAATATTACATATTCAGATGTAACTAAAAATAATACCGAAAGTTCTGGAACACATCAGAACCAAAATGATGTTGATTTGAATGAAGAATTGGAGAATCCATGTGAAACATGCGAGTCTCAAGTATTTCTTGAGGAGTTTTCCAATCATTGAAAAAAAGAAATGCAAAGACTAAGTAATTTGATTTGTTAGTATTACGAGGGGAGCTGCTCGAAACCGAAATTATGTGTACGGTGTATACCGATCTTTTTCACTCCCTCGACTCCGCTTTATTATATATTTTCCGAGTAGACTTCATTTATTATTTTTCGATTATCAATTGACTAGTTGAAAATTCGATTGAAAAATTGAAAAATGTGTAGTCCTATAGTTGTATAATCTATAAGAAAAGTGACCTATATTAAGAATACTGTTGATAATTTAATCGATTGTTAATTCATAATTTTTTAAGACTATTTAAACTCGAGTTAGTCTATCATTAAATTCAAAATGTAACTACAAAGAATACATCTCGTAAATCAATTTATTCTTTGAATTTTTTTTTTTTTGAATTTTCACCATATTGAGAAGGATATCAGAAAGATTTAGAGCAACGAGATAAAAAAAAACAATAATATTCAAACGCAACATCGTCGAATTAATAAGAATCGATATGGTAGCTTACTTTTTACATTTTTTTGAATTTTGACAAAAACTGAGGACTTGTCTACCCTCAAGGGTGTTAAAATCCCATTTTGAAAATTAATTGGTTGAAACAAACAAAAAAGTTGACCATGGTAATTTTTTCAAATTTTTAAATGCTATCTCAACTTTCTCTTTCATCATAAAAAGTGGAGCTTTCATCTCAAAAATTGAACTTTGAGCTTTTAAAATTTTACTAGTAGACTTCCCTAAATAAGGGTCAAAAACGACCTTGACCCAAAATCGATCAAACTTGAACCAAAATGTTACTTATGGTCAAAAAAAAAACAAACAAATTTTGACCACCTACACACACCCCTTTCCAAATTACCGCCCCCAACTGTTAAGAGAGGGTAAACAATTTTGAAATTTTCACAGATTATACATTTCGCTGAATACTATGAATGAGAATTTTTTGAAAATTTTTAGCTCACATTTTCCCAATTTTTTTTTGAAAAAACTTGAAAAAAAATTTTTTTTTGGGGGGGGGGGGGGAGCGAGATTTATGGCTGGAAATTTCTTTATTATTTTTGTTATGCGGTCATCTATCACATATATTTTTTGGGGATTCTGAAATTGAAGGCAACGTGCTCAAAAAAAATCATAACCAAAAAAACCACGTTTTCCACCACTTTTTCATAATTAATAAGGGAGGTATCTCAACTCAAAGCAAAAATTTCAAGTCAATATTTGAGTTCAAAATTACAAAATTTGGAAAATTGTGCTTTAATCGATTAAATAGATCACCAATATGGGTAATTCAAGATTTTAGATGTCAATATTCATATGTACCGGTTTTATGAACTGCTCTTCAGCACTGGAAAAGTCCAAAATTTCGCTGAAGGTTACGAAACGTCTCGAAACCGCTTTCAATCGATTTAGGAGGTCGAAAGTGGGGTATGTACCAATTTTCAACTTTTTTCGTTAATCAAGTCAAATGTTCATGATTTACAAGACGATGAGATGATTTGGAAATTTTAAAAATTCGCCAGAATTCTAGAAAGGCTCATCAGAACTTGAAATTTTGGAAATGGAGTTCTTTTAATATGTACTTTCAATTTATTCATGCATTCGCTCGAAATTCTACTTTGAGTTGGGATACCTCCCTTATTAATTATAAAAAAGTAGTGAAAAATGTCTTTTTTTTTTATTTTGATTTTTTTTGAGCACGTTGCATTCAATTTCAGAACCCCCAAAAAATATATGTGATAGATGACCGCCTAACAAAGAAACTGAAAATTTTTCGGCCATGAGCCCTCCTCCCCCTAATTTAAAACTTTTTTTTGAAAATTTCAAAATAAAAAAAATGGGAAAATACGAATCTAAAATTTTCAAAAAATTTCTGGGGCATGGTGCTCGGCAAGGAACATAATCTGTGAAAATTTTGAAAATTTTATTTTTTAGGACGTTTTTACACCATAAGTAACATTTTGGTTCAAGTTTGATCGATTTTTGGTCGGGGGCCGTTTTTGACCCTTATTAGGAAAGGTTCTTTCTAAATACATATCTTATAATTCCCCACAAAACTACGCAAACAGATTCATCTCTAGTGCAAGCAATTACCATATAAAAATGTCAGCAGGCGTGCCATTTTACAAAAAATCTCCGAAAAGACCAGTCCCCGCTCCCTCTTTGAAAGGTCAAGAGCGAAATTACGATAATTTCTTCATCACACCATCCATCGAGAGGAATTCACAAAAAATTTTGTACAATATTGAAAGACTCAAGGTTAGATTTTGGTCGCGGCAGTTTCAACATAGAATGAGCCACCTGTCACTTATCTTTTCTTGGATTACCCCAACGTGTAGAAAATCAACTAAAATAATTTGACATTTCGACTATACATGCACTCTTTTCAACTGAACAATTCCATACCACTAATAATTTTACAACAATGAAAAAAAAAAAAATTTTAGAAAATAAACCAACGTCATATGACGTTAAAATAAAGCGATAATTCATTTCGAAATTTTAAACGCAAACGAACCGAAAATAAGACCGGAGTACAGGCTTTTTACGTAGGTAGCTAATAGGTGTATATTATGCAACCGACGATTCGATGGTGTGCACTGCGCAGTCATTCTTATCTTAATTAGAAATTTTTCCCTACAATAAATTACGGTTACGTAAAAATTCAAGAACGGTATACTTTTAACAGGTACGCCTCGTCCTATATTCCCATGTAATATCACTGCCACAAAATAACGTTGTGAAATTTAAAAAGTTTATAGGTACTTTTAGGTAGGCCTATGTACGGATACCTATCAAGTACACCGAGAATGAAGCATATTTACCTATTTATCAGTCTGTTATTGATTTTGGTATTTACAGCGATGGCTCGACCGCAGGGTTTAGGAGGTTTGACGAATTTAGGCCTCGGTGGCGACGATTCCTCAAAAAATAACGATAAAACGAGTAGTAGTAGTAGCAGTAGCAGTACCACTGCAGGAGGAAGTGCTACAGGTTCATCGAGTGGATCAAGTGAATCTCATTCATAGATAAATTATTATGTATACAGTATAGAATTTCAAGGTCAAATATAGAAACATACTATTGCATTTAAATGTACATGTATCATAGTCTAAAATATGATGTGAACACTTACCCATTTTGTGGTAACATTGAAGCTTCGAAGATGAATACTGTTGTCCTCTCGAAATTTAAAATGAGCACTGAAAAAAAATCAAATAAAATATCTATAAGTATAACGTAAATGTATTTAGTTTACTATATTTATGAAATTTACTCCGAATCGTATTCATTGAGCGATTGAGCTATTATATAATTTCGATATTTGTGAATTCATTGTATCTTTGGAAAAAAATACAATAACAACCACATCCAGTAAGATCATAAATTTATTTATACTATTTCTTTCATACACGATCTGCGATATGATATACCTTTTACCATCAGTTTTCAGTACCAGTTTATCCTCAAAATATAAATAAGAAGGTGATTTTCCCCAAAGTAAAGGAGACGAGTGGATTGTCCATGTCCACTCATGGACTATGAAAAAGATTCGCTCCGGGGTGTTTTTTTCTAGAGCAGTAAGAATTCAGGTAGATATTGAAATGAATATCAGAAACCCCAAAAAAGCACAATTAGGACAACTATTAAATCTATATATCAAATTTCAAATCCCTAAATCAAATTGGAAGAGAGATATGCGTGAAGCAAATTCAAAAATTAGAAGAACCCCTCCCCCAAAAAACTACTTTTCCGCTACTGCAACAGGGAGCAATGTAGCTGAAAAGTAGAAACCCTCAAAACGCATACCTGGGACCTATACCAATCTATACCTATACCCAAAAATTTCATCTTCTCAGCTCAATTTGGAAGTTGAATAATAGGAAAAACCGACCAAAAAAACTATATATTCGAAGCTGTGAGTGGGTGCAACGAGGCTGAAAAGTCGAAAGCCCCAAAAAGGCCCATCATGGACCCCTCGTAAATCTACATACAAAATTTTCTATTTTCTAGTTCAATTTGAAGGGGAGATAGAAAGGGATCAGCTTCATTTCAACGTCAAAAAGGGGGAAAACCTTCATATCTTCCCTTATAATCAACCTAGGGGGTAGATTTTCGGATATGATATACAATATTGGATTGTTTGGCTTAAAAAGAAACATTTTTTGCTATTTTGGCTCCCTAGCGACCCCTCCCCAAATTTGGCCATAACTGGATTTCGACCTGAGTTCAACCCCATTTCGTAAAATAAAATCCGCTGCCAATTTTGGTCAATATCGAGCTGAGCAAATGATTTTTAGTTTCGGGAAAACCTGAAAACTAAAATAGTTGAAGCGAAGAAAAAAATTGTTTTATTCAAAATAAATAAATAAATAAATGAATAAATAAGTAGTAACAAATTATGTGGGGTTGAAAAGTTGAAACTCTCAAAAAACACGATGAGACAGCTTTCCTTTAAGGTCAAAAAGGGGAAAAACTCTCACATCTCCCTTCTTAATTGACCTAAGGAGCTGAATTTTGGATATGTTATACAACTTTTTATTCTCTATCGATTGGTTAGAAATAAACAGTTTCTGGTATTTTCCCCTCTCAGCACCCCCTCCTCCAAAATTTGGGCATAATTGAATTTTAACTCAAGGTAATCCCCATTCACAAATATCAAATTTGCCATCAGTCTAAGCACATTATCCAAATTTGACCGATTTTAGTCGGTATTGAGCTGAATAATTGATTTTTAGTTTCAGAAAAAGAAAACATTAACGGAATGAATATCTAGCATGGGCAAAAATGGTCTCAATGGTATTCTAGGACCCCAAAATCAATTTCGCTGATAGTCCCTTCCCCGTCCTTTCTACATAGACCATACCAAATTCACTGATTTGATCCTGTACTCTTTGCCCCGATGGATCTGAGGTTTCAAAATTCAAGTAGGTACATCAAAATGAAAACTGACCACATCAGGCAAATAAAAAGTCGATAGGATTTTTTTGTTTCATACAAAATTATGCAAAAAAGTGGAAAAAATAATGTATTTGAATTGTCTTGAGTTTACAGGTTTTTTTGGGGGGGGCGGGGGGGGAGGTCGTTACAACACATTAATAGCAAAAAATTCAAAAAAAAAAATCAATTTTTTATGTAAATTAAAAAATTTTAAACCAATTCGGGAGGAATTACGAGTCAAGTTAGAAACTCCAAAGATTTCTTTTTTATCCAAACAATAATATGTGTTGAACCTTCCATGTTTTTATTTTTGACACGTGATTTACTATCAACTGACACTAAGAAACACGAAAGTTATACATATATTATTCAGTTTACAAATTTCATAACATTTATAACCTTCGCTGAATTTCACCCATACAAAAAAATTAAATTACTCACGTACCTAATTTGTCAATTTTTCTTTATCAATTACCTACTAACAAGTGCAAGCAACATTTGTTTGACTAAAAATTTCGAAATCGTATATTTCATGCAAGTAATATGCATTCGTAAGGAAGACCGAGGGGAATAAGCAGTACTTTTTAAAAAATGTGTATAAAAATACGAAGAAAATATGAAATAAATTCATTCAAACGATAAAGAAATACCACAAGTCAAGCCAAGTTATACTATATTTAGCTTTCGTAAAACAACGAAATCGGTTGTATGCAACAAGAAATGAATAAGAAATGCTTATTAAGTGTGGTTTTGTTGGCTACATTGGCTTTGGCAGTAGTGAAAGTGGAGTCAAATCCGAGTGGAGGAAAAGATACGTCTTCGGGACAAAATGGAAAATCCGATGATAGCTCACAAGATCAAGATCAAGGATCTAATTCTACCAGTCCAAAAGGCATGCAAATGCCCAAATTTAGCACCTCGTGATGAAATAATGATACGTACATCGAGTAAATTTCAAGACCTTATTTATACTAGAAGTATATATCTGGTTTTATAAAATACAAGCCAAACGGAGAAAAGTAAGCAGTAATTAGATTATTTAGATACATACGATATGAGGTTTTCACTTTTTTAAATAATATACGATTAAGTTTTGATGGTATTCTAACAATAAAATAAATTTTTCATTCATCAAAGTTTTCACTCGTTGATCGTTGATCATGTTGTTAAAAGTAACTGAGATTCATTTTGAAACTACATTGCTTAATTTCATCCAAACTCTTAATTCACACAGCCCTTATCGCTAATTCAGTAAGTATACTCTACTTTTCAGCCCAGTTTAGCACTACTGATGACAATTTAATTCCACTAATTAGTACGAGTGGCAGTATAAAATAAGGAAAACAGCATCTCGTTCAAGTTCCTAGCTCAATTTGGAGGGGAGTTATATGAGGAATAAACTCAAAAAATAAGAAAAATGAGAAAAACCAATCAAAAAAAACCTTTTTTGGGGCTGTGAGGTGATACAATAGAGCTAAAAGGTCGGAATTCCCAAAGTCTAAAGCCTCAACTGAATGTATAAACTAAATTTCAACTTCCTAGCTCAAAGATAGGAGAGAAACAGCCCTTTTTCAGGGTCAAAAAGTAGAAATTTGTTTCATTGAAGTTTTGCCTATCGCGAATATTAAAGGGGCAAAGATCTTTGGAATTTTGGCAGCTTGGTCAAAGAATTGAAATGAGCAAAACTTCCATATAGTAAGATTTATTGCAAAAATATTTTACTACAATGTCCACCACTAAAATTGGTGAGTTGTGTGAATGTTTGATTACTAAACCTTGTAGTGAAAAATTTTCGCAATAAATTTTGTCACATGGAAGTTTTTCCTATTGTGATTTTTTGAAGGAGTTGAAAAAATTCAAACGACACTCTGCCCCTTCAATAATCGAGATTGGTAAAACTTTCATATGATAACTTTTGCTGCAAATCAACATGTCTGACAACAACCAATGGTGTACAGTTTTGATAATTATTTAGCATGCTGCCAAATTGCCTAAAATCGTAGGTTGGCTTTTACTCGTACTAATACGTAGGCATACGTTTATGATTCATTTTTTCAAGGAAATGTAAATCATTATTCCAAACTAGAATATAAAACTGTCCCGATTGGTATAGCTTCTCGTAAACTGAGCATGATTATAATCTTTAGTTGTACAGGCAGACATCAAATAGGTTCTAGAAAGCTGAAAAAAAATTCCCATTACATACGTAAGCAAAAGCCAGCTCAGCTTTGTGTAATACATGTACGAAAAATGAACAACCCAGTGAGTATCCGGGCTTTCGGCTGACGACTACAATTTGAATTACCACCAAGATGATATTCGTTCGAATATTGTGTATCTGTATATTGTTAATATGTCAAATATGTGTTCTGAACTGCGAAACCGAATCAGAACCACAAAATTCGGACAAATGCGATGACACTGCTAAAGATGAAAAGAACGAAGACTCAAGTAAACATTTTTCCAAACATAAATCTTGTAAAATGGAGAATTCGTCGAATGTGAACAGCTATGTACTCACCGCAATCAATTTCAAAACAGTAAAAAAATTTGAAAATGCTCCGCATTCAGCCCAATTTGTTGGGTTACGTAAATTGTCACCGATGTAATATCAAAAAAAAAAAAAAAACAAGTACAACCCCCAAAAGATATACCCAACACACTTAATGAATCCGTTTGCCAAATTTCAGTTTGCTAAATTGATGGAGGAAAGAATACACGAGGGACGAACTTTTTTTTAAATCAAAAATAGAGAAACGCCCCATCTGCCCTCTTAACTGCTCCAGAAGACTGCTTTGCTTTATTAAATTGGTTGAAAAAAACACATTTTTTCCATTTTTGCCTTTGGCATCCTCTTTTTAATTTTTACCCGTGGATGAATTCTGACGAAAGTTTCCCCCAAGCATGCGCATCTCATTTGATTTTCATATAAGCCCAGAAACCGAATCTGAGCAATTTGTCCAGTATTAAGCGAAGTAATCCGGTGCAGTTTTCGGTATGGAGGAGGAGGAGAAGCATAGTTGAATATCTGACATGTCCATAAATGATTTCTTTGGTTTTTTTAGGACTCTGAAAAGAATATTTCAAGTTTTTCGATCAATTTGGAGGGGAGTTCTGCGGGAATTAAATTCAAAAAATAAGTGAGAAAAACCTATCAAAAAACCACTTTTTCTAGGCTACAAGAGGGTGCAATGGAACTAAAAAGTTGGAACTCCCAAAAAGTACATTTAGAACTCGAACTAAATGTACATACCAAATTTCAACTTCTCAGTTCAATTTGGTACGGAGAATAGGGCAGGAACAATCCTTTTTCAAGGTCAAAAAAAAGAGAAAACTCACATATCTCACCTCCTAATTGACTACAGAGTTTGATTTTTGGATATGGTATATAACTTCTGATTCTCTATAAATTGGCTAAAAAAGGGGTAATTTTTGTGTTTTTGACCCCTCAGCACCCTCTCCCCGAAGTAAGAGCATAACTGGATTCTGACCCAAGTTCATCTCCGCTCTTATATATCTACTCTGCCGCTAAACTGAGCCGATTGACCGAATAGGAGCAATTTTGGTACGTATCGAGCGGAGTGAATAATTTTAATATTCGGGAGGGCGGGGGAGGGAATAAAAAAAATAAAAACAAATACCTCACATAGCTAAAAATTGTCTCAATGATCTTCTAGGATTTCAAAACAAATTTTTTTGATATCCCCTCCTTCTCATCCACCGTTGGTCGATACACCGTAATAGCCTGGTTTTCATTGACAAAATGACATAAATAATCATGCTAAAAAGCATGGCATCCTAATTAGTGGTAAGGGCAAGAGGGGTTCAATGGGGCTAAAAAATCGACACCACTAAAAGGCACATGTAGGACCTATACTAAATCTACACACCAAATTTCAACTTCTTGACTTAATTTATAGAGGGGTAGGGGGGAAGGGAGGGAGGGTATGTAAGAAATGAACTCAAAAAATGAGAAAACCCGCCCGGCTAACAATTTTTTTGGGGCTGTAAGGAGATCGATGAGCCTGAAAAGCCAAAACCTCCGAAAGGCACGTTTATGACTCCCGAAGGGGGGGGGACAGCCATTTTTCAAGGTCAAAAATGAGGAAAATCCTCACATCTCTCCTCCTAATGGACGTAAGAAGCTGATTTTTGAACGTGTTATACAATTTTAAATTGTTTATCGATTGGTTTAAAAAGGGATAATTTTTGTGATTTTTGCCCCTCAGCGTACAGCCATGAATCAATAACTTGACAAGGGTACAGCTGTAAAGATTCGGCTCATTCTCCACTTCTATTGGGCCAACTTCAATTCGCTAATAATAATTTAATGGCTCTACAGTTGATGGTGTATTCTTCAGCGGAGTAGTGCCAGTGATGAAAATGATAGGCCACCTTGCCGAAGAATCAGCAAATAAAATGAAAAATGGGTGGGAAGGAATAGGAGATAAATTTCGTTAATTGTGAGGTAAGTACCTGGTAAATAAAAATATAAATTTGTCACCATGAAAGTCCTACCAACGTTCTACCATCTGGTTAATTATTTTTATTGCAGATGCTAATCTCAGTGAACATTAATTCAAGAAAATATTTCATACACATCAGCTCGATGAAACTTATAAATTTCCTCATTTTATCTTCAGTTCTGACATGCAAAGAACTCGTTATCTGTACAAGGAATATATTTTCTTACTATAGAATTGTTCATTTATATACGTAGATCATATCGAAATTAGATATTGCAGTGTTACTCTACTCAAGGCTCACTCAGATTACACCCGAACTCAAAAAAGCACCCATTTATTCATGGTTAAACAGGAAATTCTCGATATTCTTTCAGAGGATACTCAGAACGAGGACTAAAAAATTTTGTCAAGTTTTTTAGATCCCTAATATGGCTCTAAAATAGACTTTGAAATCTTTATAAGGGGTTTGTAGTGTCCCGTTTTTGAACTGAAAACTCGAAATAATTTTCTCGCTTTATTAGGAGTACTATTTACATTTCTCAGAATTTTTTTTAATTTTTTGAGTTGATGGCTCCTTCAGTAGAATTTAAAGACTTTCTTATTTAGTCATAAATTGACGTTTAACTAAGGAAAATATGATTTTGGGAAGCTGTGAAGGGAGCCAGTACTCCAGAAAATTTAAAAAAATTCTGGAACGTGTAAAAAATCCCAATAATACGATAAAATTGTTTCGAGATTGTAGCTCAAAAAAGGGACCCAACAAGTCCGTTTCAAAGTTTTCAAAGTCTATTCCAAGGCTATATCTAAGATCCAAAAAATTTGAAAAAATTTCACAACACTTTCCATAAGTACCTTTATTTTTCTACTCGTATTATGTTTAAAAAAATTTGGTTAAAAACTCGTAAAAAAAAAAAAAAACATAATAACCTCCCCTTAAGTACTTTTTTTATTGTTTCACTTCCCCTCTCCAGACGAGAAAAAATCGTGAATACGCTTGAAAATTATATTTCAGTAGTAGCAAAAGAGTCTTACGAAAAATTTCAATTTTGAGACCCAAGGGCAAATTTTAATGCTCAGCCTGCTATAGCCTTTGATAATTCTTTCAATTAAATTCTAGCAATTTTTCTTTTCAAAAAACTAATTTATTCGTAAACACTTCACTGAAAATTTGGATTATACTGGGACAAAATTTTCAGTTGGGCGCAGGATCATTTTGAAGCAATTTTTCATTTTTTTTTTCGAACTGAGATTTCATTGTTTCGTGTCTCTTTCTATACCACATCAATCTTTTTATCTTCATCTCTTCTCGGAAATTACTTTTCTACCGCATTGAAACATCAATTTCAATCGAATATCTTCTTACCTTTTTTTTCTTCAGCAATCAATTCTGCTAATTTACTTTGCGTCAACGAAACAGCACACAATGCGCATGCCAGGAAATAAGTAGATACATCGAGCAATTTGATATACATATCAAAATATAATACAATTCCTTACACGTTTCAAACAAATAATTAAAATACCTAATTGGATATTCGTGGAGAAGGACCAGTGAAATTTTCTTCAACCCATATCTACGAATACGTCAACATGAAAATTACTCCCTTATAACAAATAATTTCAAAAAATTAAAAATTATCAGCCAAGTCGGCGCATTCTTCACAGCTAATTAACAGAAATAATGGCTAAATAAAAATTTATCTAAAAGAAACCTTTTAAAGTAAAATGCTGATAGAAGCATTCAAAGCAAGCTGAAGATAATGCATATTAAGCTGTTATTTTAAAGTGCACCGCAATTAGCACCTTTCTCCGTACTATAAAACGATGGTACAAACTGCAATTACCCAGTAGTCAGCATTGTGCACATCGTTTGGTTGCTGTGTTTTGTTTCGTGACGAAAGGAAAAAAGTACCATCTTATTTAGAAAGTTTTGAAAAGAGAAAAAGCTCAAAAATGAAATTACTCTATATCTTTGGTATCGCTTTTTTGGTAGCATTCGTATCATTGCGAATGACACTAGCTGAACCGAACGAAGAATGTGAACAGCCTGGTGCGGAAAACCCAGAAAAACTTGATAAACCAGGTCCTTGGGGAAAATCAGAAGAAATGCAACAGCCACAAGAAGAGCCACAAGAAGAGCCACAAGAAGAGCCACAAGAAGAGCCACAAGAAGAGCAACAAGAAGAGCAACAAAAAAAGTGGAAGTAATAAAACGGAATACGAGTGTAAATTTTTTTACCCTCAAGGTGAAGAATTTTTTTTTTTTTTTCGTATGAATAAAAACGATATGTATTACTTAAAATAAAAGTACTCGCATATCGACCAAAAACGTGATATTTCATGAACTAAGATCAGTACGATATGAAAATCGATTCTTTTAATTTTTTTTTAAACCAGCCCTCCGTTGATATGAAAATATTTTTAATGAAACAATATAAATAGAGAATAATTATTTTTAAATACAGATTATAATTCGCATTCATTGTATCGATCTTATTTCACATTCGGAAAGCTTACGCATTTCAAATTTAAGACGTTAAAAAAAACACAGATAATAAGGATAAGAATTTTCTCAAACAACGATATTCAAGAAAATCGAAGTTTTAAGATCCTTTCCTTCAATTCATGGCAATTGCAACCCTCTCCTGGGTGATTTTTACAATTTTTCAACTTCGATCAAACATATCATCCCTATAAATTGATCTGGTACCTTGATATTTGGCGAGTAGATTTAGATGGGGGTCCTAAATGTACCCATTTGAGCGTTTTCGTTTTTAGCTCCACTGCACCATCTTACACAGCCTCCAAAAAAGTACTTTTTTGTGTGCTTAGAGTAGTCTTTCTATTTTGACCCACACCAATCTCCCCTACAAATTAGGCTTACTACCTTAAAGAGTTGGCATATAGATTTAGTAGAAGTCCAGGGGTCCTAGAAATGTCTGGAGAGATGGGAGTTCAACTTTTCATCATCAAATCAACTTCTATCCCACTACCGATTGAGCAAAAAATTACAGTGCGAATGAAAACCCGGATTTAACGGAGTATCGACCAACGGCGAAATAACCCGGGGGGGGGGCGAACTAACAAAATCAATGTTGGAGTCCTAGAAATCCATTGAGACCATTTTTGGCCCTGTCATTTCTTCCTTCCGAAACTAAAAATTATTTGATCAAATCTGTACACACCAAAATTGGTCAAATTTGAGCAGCAGGCTTAGATTTGAGACAGATTTGATATTTTTTTAGAGGGGATAGCTTTGAGTCAAGACTTGCATTTGTGGAAGGAGGGGGCTGAGGGGCTAAAACTGCAAAAATTGTTGGTTTTTAAACCGAACGATATAGAGCCAAAAGTTGACCAACGTATCCAAACAGCAGCCTCTTGCGTGAAGGGCTTCCCCTTTTTGATCGAAACAAGTTGATGGTTCATGCATTACCCCCCTTCCAACGCAAACTGTGTTAGCGAGTCGAAATTTGGCATGTACATCGAGTAGGAGTCCTACACGTGTCTTTGGGTTCATTCCATGTCAAAACGACACATAAAGTAAACCTTCATGGAGAGGGGGGTGATGATGACGGTGGTGGTGACATTTCACAATTTTCCAAAACGATAGCGATTTTTTTCTCAAACAGCTCAACTTTGAAGGCTCATATTTCAAAATTCGTTAGACTTAGGAGAAATCTGGTTGCACTGCTTTATTAGTAATTCAATAGAAATTCCAAATTGATGTTCAAAATTTAGAAATCTTCAATTTGAACTTTAGAGATGAAAGTTTAATTTTTTAAGATAAGTATAAAGGTTGAAAACAACCATTTAAAAATATGAAAATATTTCAACGAATGCAACTATTCATGATAATTTCAACTAATAAATTTTAAAAATGGAATCTCAACACTCTAGGGGGCACAGGGATCCTCGATTTCGGTCAAAGTTCAAAAAAATGGTAAAAGTTGAGTGACATATGGATTTCTACTAATTTGAGGACGCTGAGTTTAACTGTAGTATTTTTTTTTTGATCCGATCCCTCAAAACTCGCTTACCAGCTTTCTCAGTATGGTTAAAATTCAAAAAAATTGAAAAAATGAATCGACATATCGATTGTTACTAATTTGATGTTGTTGAGCATAAATATTCACTTGTTTTTTTGGATCCATCCTTCGAGTACCCTCCTAGCCACCAGAAAAATGGAAAAATACTGGAAAATGATTAAAATGAAGTGTAGCATATCGACTGTATTTCTGCGAAAATAATATAAATATTTTAAAAATAAAATACAAAAAGTCCCGAAAACTCTGAGCTATATCTCAAAATACGTTCAAACTGTTGAATAAATAAACCCTCTTTGCCTCATTTTCCGACTTCATTCGCACAAATAACAATTTGTACCCACACAGGGCATCAACAATCCAGCTCAAATTTACCAAGCGAGACCTATCGTACCAAGAATATCACTCTGGTTGGCTATTACCATTTCGTAAAATACAGCCAAAGTACTTTGAAATGAAAATTACGACCGTTTCGGCGACACCTGTTTGAAATCGTGGCTGCCCTTTACTTTGGAATCTTTTATAAACCATTTTCTCCTTTCTTTTCTTCTCTCACCAACGCACTTATGCAAAGATCGCCATCGTCTGGCCAAATTCTAACGTCTGCCTGTTGTATCCGCATTTCGACTACTTCCTATCTGTGCAATTGTCGGACGTGGCGATGAAAAAAATGGTATTCGAGTGCAAGGACATTGGAGCAGAACGAAGAAAATACTCGAACGAAGAAGGCAAAGGAATAATATACGTAGGTGGGATACTATAATAATAAAGACGACAACGACGACAACACCATTCGAAAGAACGTGTTACCAACGTGAGAAAAAATTTCCAAAGAAGAAAGAAAAAAAACTTGGGCTAATATTTTGTCGTGTCATCGCAATACTCGCACTCTTTTCTACTTTTCATATTTTACGGTATAACAGCCATATAAAAATGAAATGTAGATTTAAATTTAATACATTAAACAAACATACCTCGGATTTTGACCAAACTCACGAAGGTGGTTTATTTCAAGTTGGAAACCAACCGTACAAAATTTCGTGACCCTAGCTCAAAGAGGAGTGGAGTTATGGGTCCTCAAAGTAAGGTAATATTTAAAAATAACGTAGTTTTTCGTCATTAAAATCCCCTAAAAATGGTATAGGATCCCGGTCACAGGGCTAAAAAGATGCAATTTGGGTTTCTGCATTCCCTTAGCGTATTTTCGGTTCGATCCGAGACCACTTTTGGCCCCCTGCCAGGGCGTTGTTAAAAAGTTACAGATGACAAAAATCGAAATTTTTCATTTTTCAAAAAATTGTAAATAAAGAGCCTATTACTTCAAATACACGCCCAAAAAATTTTTTTCAGCTCGGAGAAGTAGATTTAGGTCGAAATTGTAGGATAGTTTTGCAGAGCAGAGCAGTGCTGCCGACCAAGGAAATGATTTTAAGACACTGAAGTGGGAAATTTTGCCACAAATTAGAGTTATATTTTCAACTTTTATTGAGTAAGGAGATTGGCAGCGGTGCTATGCAAAATTAACCAACTATTTCGACCTGAATCCACTTCTCTGAGCTAAAAATAAGTTTTGGGCGCGTATTTGAGGTAATAGGCCCTTTAATTACATTTTTTTGAAAAATGAAAATTCTCGATTTTTGCCATCTGTAACTTTCCAGGACCCTGGTAGAGGGCCAAAAGTGACCTCGGATTGAATCGAAAATGCGCCAGCTAGACGCGGAATTTCAAATCGCATCTGTTTAGCCCTGTGATCGGGACCCTACACCATTTTTAAGGGGTGTTAATGGCGAAAAACCACGTTTTTTTTTTCTTCAAAAATGACCCTACTTTGAGGACCTATGGCTTCCTCCCTCTTCCCACCATTTGAGCTACGAGCACAAAATTTTGTATGGTGGATTTTCACCTCAATATCAACCACCTCCGTGAGTTTGGTCAAAATCGGAATCATGTTTTTTTTTTCACTCCATCCTAAAGTACATGTCAAATTTCAACCCCCTGGCTCAATTTTAAAGAGAGATGTGGGTGAAATATCCTTTTTTTCAAGGTCAAAAAAAAGGGAAAACATCGCATGTCTCCCGTCCTAATTGACCTAGGAGGCTAATTTCTGGATAGGGTTATACAATTTTGGATTGCCTGTCGATTGGTTAAAAAACCAACAATTTTTGCCATTTTAGCCCCTCAGCACCTCCTCCCCTCAATTTGGACATGACTGAATTTTGGCCGTAGGTCATCCCTCACTCAGAAACATTAAATCGGCATCCAAACAAAGTCTACAGTCCAAATTTGGCTAATTTTAGTCGCTATTAAACTGAGTAAATAAAATTTTAATTTCGAGAAAAAAATGAAAATGAAATTGAAAAGTAATAATTGCCTGGCATGGTCAAAAATGGCTTCAGTGGTCATCTAAGACCACAAGACGGATTTCGTTGATACTTCCTTCCCCCCGTCCGTGTTTGGTCGATGATCTGTAATAACCAGGTTTTTATTGATAATTATAACGTAGAAAATCAGGCTAAAAATTAGTTCCATAGTCTCATGTTCAGTTAGTCAAATTACTCTAATTTGCAGGCCTTACATGATAATCTCACTCTTGAAATAGTGAATAATGACAGCAAGGGCTCATCGGTGTGATTTTTTTTGGATTTTTCCACCTCGTAGAAAGGAAAAGAGGAGAGGGGATGAAGGTAATAAATTTTCGAACCAACAAAGCTCTTAATTTCAAAGAGGTTCAGAAAAGTTTTCTTTTCTTCGAAATATGTCTTTTAAGAGGTCCATTATCATCATCATGGGGTCCCAGTCGTACTCGACCCTATTGACCTGCTCAAAGTCTACCAGTGGTTGAGATCCAGTGCCTGGGTCTTATTGTGAAATAAGAGAAAACCCCATATCTCCCCTCTTAATTGACTCAGGAGGTTGTTTCTTGGATATGTCATACAATTTTTGATTCTCTATCAATTAGCTTGAAAAAACGAAATTTTTGCGTTTTTAACCTTTCAGCACCCCCTCCCCTAAATTAGGGCATTACGATGATCTAAATTATAAACCTTTGAATCATTACCAAATGTACTGTCACTGTGGCCAGATTTCCTTGAAATTTTACAATTATATGAATTGTTTCCCAATCAATGGTAAGGATGGGGGGGGCAATGGAGCCAAGAAATTGAACACCACCAAAAGGCACATTTTTTGACCTATGTTAAATCTACATACCGCATTACAACTTCTTAGCTCAATTTTTCGGCGGGAGGGGAAGGGGGGATGTGCTAGGAACGAACTCGAGAAAATAAATATTTTTGAGGCTTTAAGAGGGTAGCAATGGGGCTGAAAACTACATACTAAATTTGTTCTAGGTTCGTGTTCAGTAGGACAAATCTTTGAGCTAGGAGCACATAATTTTGTATGGTGGGCTTTTCTCTGCGAGTTTGGTCAAAATCTCGGGGTATATTTTTTTTCACTCCACCCTTACGTGTAGGTCCTACCTAGGGTCGATGGAATATCGAAAAAAAAAAAAGGAATTGATAGGTACAGAGGGAGAAACTGAAGCGAACTAAGGACTATTTACAAGAGCAAAATAAAAACAATACATTTTTACTTAATCCGAGCTCCGCATGAGTATTTGAGAATCCGTATACATTCCTGCATACTCTCACCCTGCTTCACTCAATCTTCCCCTTTTACGATGGAGTGGGAACCTACAGCGACGAGAGGAGAAATCACCACCACCATCACCATCACTATCACGCACGTCGAGTCGTGTTTCGTTTAATATTTTTTCATGCCTGTGTGTACATATGCGAAGTAAAAGTAGAGTACGCGAGGAAACCAGCCTCTACTCTATGCCTTCCATCAGCATTTTCGCTTCTCTTGGCTCTACTAACACTACCGAATGCTGAACCGCGTCGTCGTCGACGACGAGAAATTTTATTAAAATCAGCTCGCTTTTCGCGCACACACAAATTGAACCGTCATACATATGTAAATTGCTTTTACATTTCGGCACGTTGCAAAAGTCAAAATGTCACATCCAATCCTAGGCTTACAGCGTGACAAAAGTAAACGCATTAAAGGAAGTAAAATTTGATTTTTGCGCGCCTTATACACATGTTCCCCTTCACCATACCGACGGCCGCCTTCGATCAACTCTCTTCGTTTACTTGCTTACATATTTTTCAGACGACAACGATACACGCTAAGCAGGCCACGAAGCTCGTAAGAGTGTAGAGCGTTGGAAAAAAAATTTTACCCTATTTTTGTCGTCGCGATATCTTATATTTAGTTTTCAAGATGCCTGTTGCCTGTTTTTCCCCCTCAGTGTCGCATTTTTTACGCGTATTATTCGTATATGGAAAATTATCTGCACGATATTTGGGTAAATTTCAAGGTCCAATAATACACGAACACGAACAACGACGTATCATTGCGATTGGCGTACAAGCGACAAAAGTAAAAATAAAAACAAGCATAGATAGGTAAAGGTATCTCACCTACTAAAATTCTATTTTCTAGTCGAAGATAACAGAACAATAAAAAAAATTGAGCGAGAAAAAGAGAACAATTGGCCTTCGTCGACATTATTACCTGCACCGAACCAGCGTACCAGTTTGGAAGGCGTTGATGGCTGATAAAACGTGCTTCGTTTCTTAAAATTAATACTTTATACGTAGATAGCAGGTACCTAGTACCTACCTACCTACCTAACTACCTACCTAGTACCTACCAAGCAACCGACCAACATATATATATATATATATTCGTTGTTCATTCTGTCGTCGCGTCGTTTCTTATCATCATCGTTGTCGTCGATAGAAAGCGAGAAAAAAATAGGGCAATAGGGACTGAATACGAAGGGTATACCGGTCGACAGGCAGGGGCACAGTAACTGCCTTTCATTACGTCTGGTCGTACCACTTGTTCTGCCATTCCTCTGTCTTTTGCTAATTCAATTATTCAGCGCACGAAACGAAAACGGTATCGGTGCGTTTTAAAATTTTCATACGAAATTCGTTAAATTCGCCAAATTTTTGTAATGAACGAAAAGCACAATGAGGGAGAAATGAAGAGAAGGATCGGAAAAGTACGACGGTGCTGCATTGAGGTACATGAACCGATAAAGAAAAGGCGAGTATAATCGAGATTTAAATTAATAATTCGTGGTCCGACCGACTCAATGTCCCCCCTCCCCTCCAACAACACTCTACCATCCCACACCTTTACATCATACAAGTTTCGAGTATCGTTTCATTCACTAGCATGCTCGTCGAAGCGTGAACCCATAGTAACCTGTGGAACGAACAAACGATTCCATTTTACCACCCTTATCTACTCTACTAATTTTAGCATCACCCTTTGCTCGTATCAATTATTATTTTTTTCCACTATGTGTGCTTTTTAAACATCATTTCTTCCTCCAACTTGATAATGGGTCAATGTTAAACGATTACTTCGCGTGTAAGCACATATCTGCTTATTTTTTAAATTATCTGTTTTTTTTTTTAATCCTCGATTTTTTATTCCATATTGTTAATGAAAATTATTCGGTATATCGAGCTGCGGTGTATGAGCGGGTAGGATGTCAACAAAATCTGTTTTTGGGTTCTAGAAGACCATCGCAACTATTTTTAGACATGCCAGATGTTTATTTATTTATTTATTTATTTTCGCCACTACAAATAAAAATATTTTGCTTAGTTCGATACCGAACAAAATCGATCAAATTTGGGAAATAGGCTTCGATTGGAAGAGGATTTGATATTTTGGAGGGGGGATGGCCTTAACTCAAAATTCAATTGTGCCCAAATTTGGGAGAGAGGGTGCCGAGAAGCAAAAATCGCAAAAATTGTTCCTTTTTCAACCAATCGATAGACAATCCAAAGTTGCGCAATATATTCAAAAATTAGCCACCTAGATTAATCACGAGGATAGATATGAGAGTTTTTTCCCCCATTTGACTTTGAAAAAGAACTGTTCCTTTCCCATCTCCCCTCTAAATTGAGCTACGAAGTTTAAATTTAAACGTTCTAGGCGTTTCGACTTTTCAACCTTTTTTTCACCTCCTCATAGTATCAAAAATGTAGTTTTTTAATCGATTTTTCTTATTTATTAAAGTTTGTTCCTAACCTACCATGGTCAGTAGGCCTCACTTTATTGCATCTCAAAGGGCACGCCATGTATCATGGTCACATACCTGGGAAACAGCTCTTACCATCGAGCTCATTCGCGCTTTCCCTGGTCGGAGATCTTCCTTTTCCTCTTTCACCAGAGCCTTACAAAAGAGAATATCTTTGTCGAGATTACCCTGGTCACAGACCCAAAATACGCTACAATGCGTTTCTCATATAAAACACTTGGCCAGATTAGCTCCTGTATTTCTTTGACGATTGAAATGTTGGTTCATCGCGCTGCCCAGGGTATCCTCAGCATCCTTTACCAGACCCACATCTGGAAGGCGTCGATCCTTTTTCTATCATCTGCCTTCAACGTCCATGTTTCTACAGCATATAGGAAAACAGAGAAAATAAGTGAATGTATAAATACCTCCCTTGTCTTTTTGGAGATCATGTTATTACATGCGATATTACACAGTCTGGTCATATCTGATTTGTTCAAAACGATTCGGCACCGTATCTCTGCTGACAAGCCTTCATCTACTTCGATGACGAAGCCTCTAAATATACGACAACGTTCACCTTTTCGTATTCACTCAAGAGTTGTAGAAACTGGAAGGCACTTGGCTCGATCTACCACCATGACTTTCGTTTTTGATGTATTAATACGAAGTCCAAGTTTTTTGCTGATTATCTTCGCCAGGTTGACGAGCTCTGCCATTTCCTTTTCATCTGCAGCAATCAAGGAGGTATCATCTGCATATTGTAGGTTAGAGATTGTTCTTTCTCTAATGGAAATACTACCATTGCAGCATTCTAGAGCCTCGTGAATTATGTGCTCACCATTGATAATGAATAACTCTGGGATAATAAGCATCCTTGACGCATTCTCTGTTCCGCTTGAAAAACATCAGATCCTTCCATATCAGCAAGGACTCCCACCTCGCTTAAAACTTTGAAGAGATTCTTCCAATTCATGCAGTCAAAGGCTTTGACGTAATCCATGATACACATCACTACAGGTACGTTGAACTCCTTGCATGTTTTGAAGATTTGTCATGCATTCATTATCTCTTCCTTTATACTTCTTCCTGGCATGAACCCGGCTTGTTTGGGTGGAATTTGCTAGTGTAGAAACACCTAAATCCAGTTTTTTGAATTTGTAACATGACTTTACTGCCGTGTGGAATTAGAGCGATTGTTCAATAATTGGAGCATAATCTTGCATCTCCTTTCTTATGCAAGGGAATCAGCACCAACTTACACCATTCAGTAGGCCGTTTACAACTCTTGCCTTATCACACTGCAGAGTTGCCATACTGCTTTGATTCCATTTTCACCAAGAGCCTGTCACAATTCAGCTTCAATACCATTGCAACCAGGGGCTTTGCATTTCTTCACCGCATTCACTACCTCCCTTACCTCATCAAATAGAATGTTTGGCCGATCTTCACTTGTCACTTCGACTGTAGGAACCAGTTGGTTTACCTCCGGTGTCCCACTGCCATGGCACAACTACTCGCAATATATTTTCCAGCTGCCTAGGATTCCTCCAGAATCCCACACAACTATGCCGCTATCTTTCTTCATCTCGTCAATTCTGGGTTTAAAATTTCACTGTCTCTACGACAACACTGCTAGACTAATCTGTTCAGTAGCCTATATTCTTTGTTGTCGCCTCAACATTTGGCTTGGCTGCGCTGCTCTATAATCAGTAGGGTGTCCTCTTTTACCCACGGTTGCTTATTGTCTAACACGCGTTCTTTTTCCTTAATAACTGACTCAAGTACATGAGTAATTTTGGTTCTGATATCTGCCCACATGGTGTTCGGGGCAAATTGAGCCAGAAAATTGAAATTTGGTATGTAGATTGGTTAGGTTCTAGTTGTCCCTTAAGAGGGTTTCAAATTTTCGCTCCAATATCAACCTGTAAAAGTTCCCCAGAGCGCTCCTTTTTTCTTTCTTTGAGTGGACAATTCGAATAACTTCTTAATTCATGAAAATCAGACTCACAAAGCATCGCATTACAAACCTCTTCACAGTCTCAAAAATGTGGGTTTTTGGTCGGTTTTTCTTATGTTTTTTATTAGTTCCTCGCATAACGTCCCTTCAAATTGATGCAGGAAGTTGAAATTTCCTAGATGTACTTTTTGGGGGGTACAAACCTGAAAAAGTTGTTGTTTTTGTCAGTTTTTCTTATTTTCTAAGTTTGTTTCTCTTATAACTCCCTTTCAAATTGAGCTGGGAAAGTTTATATTTAGTATGTAGATCGGTATAGGTTCTGAGTGTGTCTTTTGGTGGTGTAGACTTTTTAGCCCCATTGCACCCCCATCCCCTTCACCCTTTACCCTTACCAGTAATTAGGTTCAAGATGCTTTTTTTTAATTCACATAATTATAATATTTGACGAAAACCAGGCTGTTTTTTGATTTTATAGACTTCAATTCACAGCTTTAAAGATGTAATACCATAAAAAAAATCTTCAAAAAAAAAATTTTTCTATCAACATGCGTTAAAATTATTAAAAAAAAAAATAAAAAAACCTTCAAAATGTCATTTGCAGCTTAAAAATCGTAAACAAACGGGGAAAAATTTCAAAATAAGTTGATTTTTTGTGGACAAAATACAAAATGGTTCACAAAATTTGCAAAAATCCTATCTAAAATTTCAAAAAATTACAAAAAAAATAAGAAAAAACTCTTCATAAAACATTAAATTTTGCGTACAAAGCTCAAAATGATGAAAAAATCTTTTAAGATATTATTTTAATGCTAAAAAAATTAAAAACAAGCGAAAACCAAAAAAATTTTCAATCAACGTCGATATCAAACTGGGTAAAAAAATGAATACAAATAAATATCTGAAACGGCCAAAAATGGTCATAATGATTTTCTAGCACTTTAAAATAGTTTTTTTTTGATATCCCTCCCTCCTCATTTTCCATTATCGATAGATCGTAATAGCCTGGTTTTCACTGACAATATGGCATAGCAAATCAGACTGAAAAATTCTTTAAAAATCTTTAAATGTTCGTTTCTTGGAGATGAAATCAGCGTCTGAGCGGACTAATGTGTGATCATTACCAAGATCATTATGGACTCCTTGTACGATACGTTCAACCTTTTCATTGCTTTCATAAGATCTCAAGTATTAGAGAAAGAGATAGCGATGAAATTAAATTGAAAAATTAGTACTATACTGAGCCATGGGTTAAGAAAAACTACCAACACCACACAGCACAACAGAGAAAATATTTTCACTCATGAATTTTACTTTCTCATAAAATTAGCAACAGAAACCTACCAGCAGCGAATAAAGGGGCACCTAAGTGGAAAAACACACCAAGACACTCGAACTAGGCAATCATTAGCGAACGTTTCGATTTGAAAAATAATCTTTTTCGAATACCCACACACGCGCTTAGATCTGCAGATACGCTCGCTTTCGCATACTTAGCCCGCTGGGTCGTTACGATTACGCCAACGACAACGAAAACATTCGCACAAAAATACGGTAAAATGGCTAAAGTAGTTTGTCGTTAATACAAAAAAGGGTGCTGGTCATTATCGGCAAAGGGATTAAATCTGTTTAGGGTGTGTAGTGATATGTTCATTGTAAATTGGAATGAAAAGTATGCGGCGTACGTGCACTCGCCTAGGCGGTTTCTCCCTCAATACATCGCATCGGCTTCAAAATGAGGGAACGAAGACCATATATGAGGTGTGGAGAGGGAAGGGAGGCGGTGGTAGGGTAAGGGTAAAGTACGACAATGGTGTTTTAAAAATTACCCAAGGGTTTTAAGCCTATTAGCTTTAACGTTTGTTTTTGACTTTCTATGCTAATATGATTTTCTTTTCGACTATAACAACCCTGAATAGCCGAGCTCAGCATCACGTCTGGCTGATTGCGCATCTCTTCTCCTCCTTCATCTGTACTTTGCGTCCTGTTTCGAATAATCTGCCGTGTAACTCGATACCGTATTCTTGAAAATTTCGGTTTTATTCTCGTCTAATTAGTATATAGCTAGAGCTGCGGCTACTCACTCATGGCACGTCATCATCAATATGCGAACAATGTCGTATACCTACAAGACGACATATACACGGATCCCTTTTTGAAATCTATTCAGATGTAGTCCACTTTACGAAAATTTTTATGAAACAGAAAACACCGACGACGATGACGTAGGGACCAACTCTATCGGTAATTTGGGTCACGATATCGGATACCTTTACGCATTACATTTTCCTCTCTCTCTCTAGCACGTCTCAGCTATGCCAACAATTAGACGGACACTCGTCCAAATGCTCATCCCGTATCAATTTACCAAACGAACAGAAGCGCGATATAGAAATAATGAACGTGAATGGGAACGCGTAGGTACGGCGAGTACTTTTTCGCCGAATGATTTATAAGGTTTGATGAAAAAGCCCGCACATGTTTTTGGCTCGAGCTTCGGCAAATATTGACCCTGCATCTGCCGCACGCCGCTACCCTGCCAACGCATTCGTCTTCAGCTCTATACACAAAACGAAAATACTATATAATACAATATCGCGTATATACGATATTTTTATACCATCAACAACATTCAAATACTAATAAATTACGACGTCCGAGCCGAGGCGAAGCGGCGGCCTACAAGTTTTTCAAAACGTTGTTGGAGCAAAATAAGAAGACAACGAGGGCAGCGCGCAACCGAATAGGATACGAAGAGAAAGAAAGACAGCGAGCAAAAAAAAAGTAAGAAAGAAAGAAAGAAAGCAAGCAAGAAAGAAGAGGCGCTCGAGAAATGGAAAGCTTGACAAATGTTCAACAGTTATCTCGTATATATTGCAAAAATATTCGCCCCTAGGGAAGACTCGAGATAGAGAGAGATAGTAGCAGCAACAGCGAGAAAAAGACAGTCGAAGAAGAAGAAGAAGAAGAAAAAAGAAAAGATGAACAGGAGGGAAAAAAGATAGCAATAACGCAAAAACGGGTGCTGCAAAAGAAGAGTTACTAAATCGTAAGTGTAACGAGGATGGCACGAAGAGTAGAGGGGGATGTACGGACAAAATGGGTGTTAATGGAGCATCCAAGAAAAAGATAACGACGCCAGGCGGCGTCCGGCATCAATTTGTAGTCCGACTATAAAAAAAAGGGAGAGAAAATTTCTCTATCTATCTTTTACGTATCTGCTACTCCGAATATTCCTCATCTGTACGCTCCTGTTCGCCTTCGTCTGTCGCCCGGTACCGTCCCATCCCTCCTTGGCAATCCTTCTATTTATCGTTGTGAGCGTGTAACGACTCGCATACACTCACTCACATTCGTACCAACGTTCGTTGCTTGTTAAATTCGCCGTACAAAATGTTTGTTGATATTTGCTCCGGCTACTAAGTGCTTCGGTCAATACACAAAAACTCTTCAAATACAAACTACGCGACGCGACAATACGATGGCAGCGGGCCACATCGTATAGGGTAAAATTTGTTTTTATAAACGTTTCGCAGATTAAGTTAGAGCTTTTTATCAGATTCTGCGGCGTCCTAATAGAGCATGCGTTTGCGTACTTGGTGTGGGTCATGTTGCCCGATGCGGCATACTCGAAATATACCAGTTTTTTCCCATTTGTAACCAAAATGAGAAGTTTTTTAAGGGAATTTTTTGTTCCGAAAAGTGCACAGGTGTTTGTAACAAGAAGAAATACTTACGATTGTAAGCACCATGCAATGCACTACTTATTATACGTGGAAAGTAATTAAAAAAAAAAGGGGGAATAACTTCTCTGCAGTTGTGAGGGAATCCAATGATGCTGAAAAGTCAAGACCTCAAAAGGTACATCTTGGACCCCTACTAAATCTACATATCAAGTTTCAACTTCCTAGCTCAATTTGGAGGACGGTTATGCGAGGAACAAACTGAAAACAAAAATACTCGCCCAAAAAAACAAATTTTTGGACTGTAAAGGGGCTCAATGGGTCTATGGTCCCTATTAAGTCTACATACCAAATTCTAATTTGCTAGCTCAATTTGAAGGAGAGATGGAGGAGGAACAGCCATTTTTCAAGATCAAAAAGTGAAGAAACCCCTCAGATCACTTTTTCTAATTGACCTAGGAGGCTGAATTTTGGATTTATACAACTTCAGGCTGTCTGTCGATCGCCTCAAAAAGGAATAATGGGTTCGCGAAACCACAGTAGACATTTTTGCAAGAAACGCTTAATGATGGCGATAAATTTAAACAGCCCCGAGTTCCAGCGCCCTCTTAAATGGGGCAGGGGTGCTAAGAATATCTGTTCGCGCTATTCCATTCAATTTTGCAAAGAAGACAGCAAAATAGCCACGTGGAATATACGTGGCCTTAAGACTACAAGTAAGTTAGCTGTAGTCGAAAATGAAATGAAAAGAGTAAGGTTGCCGATATGAATTTACATCAGGCGAGGGAAACTTCATCTTTTTGTCTGGTAAAGGAGACCACACAGGAGTACAAATCATAGTAGATGGTAGATACAAAACACCTGGTGTTAGGTGCAAGGGCTATCAACGATCGGTTGGCAGTTGTTGGGACTGTTGAAGCTTCATCCACTGTAAGTGTCATACAAGCATATGCCTCAACCAGTGCAGCACCAGATGAAGAAATTGAAGAATTGTACACCTCGTTGCGATGGTATTGAAGTTGAATTGTGACAGGCTCTTGGTGAAAATGAAATCAAAGCAGTATGACAACTCAGCAGTGTGATAAAGCAAGAGTCATAAATGGCCTACTAAATGGTGTAAGTTAGTGCTGATTCCCTTGCATAAGAAAGGAGATGGCCGATTATTGAGCAGCATAGCCAAGCCAAATGTTGAGGCGACAACGAAGAATGTAGGCTACTGAACAGATTAGTCCAGCAGTGTTGTCGTAGAGACAGTGAAATTTTAAACCCAGAATTGACGAGATGAAGAAAGATGGCGGCATAGTTGTGTGGGATTCTGGAGGAATCCTAGACAGCTGGAAAACATAATGCGAGTGGTTGTGCCATGGCAGTGGGACACCAGAGGTAAACCAACTGGTTCCTACAGTCGAAGTGACAGGTGAAGATGAGCCAAACATTCTACTTGATGAAGTAAGGAAGGTGGTTAATGCGATGAAGAAACCCAAAGCACCTCGTTGCGATGGTATTGAAGTTGAATTGTGACAGGCTCTTGGTGAAAATAAAATCAAAGTAGTGAATGGTGTAAGTTGGTGCTGATTCCCTTGCACAAGAAAGGAGATGCAAGATTATGCTCCAATTATTGAACAATCGCTCTAATTCCACACGGCAGTAAAGTCATGTTACAAATCCAAAAAACTGGATCTAGGTGTATCTACATAAGCAAATTCTACCCGAATAAGCCGGGTTCATGCCAGGAAGAAGTACAAGGGAACAGATGCTGAATGCCCAGGAAATCATCAAAACATGCAAGGAGTTCAACATACTTGTATTGATGTGTATCATGGATTACGTCAAAACCATTGACTGTGTGAATTGGAAGAATCTCTTCAAAGTTTTAAGAGAGGTGGGAGTCCTTGCTGATATGGCAGATTTGGTAAAGTCCCGAAGTGAGTCTATCCCAGCAGTTATTCAACATCTATGGTGAGGACATAATTCGCGAGGCTCCAGAATATTGGAATGGTAGTATTTTCATTAGAGAAAGGGAAATCTCTAATCTCCGACGAGCAGGTGATACCACCTTGATTGCTTTGAATGAAGAAGAAATGGCAGAGCTTGTCAACTTGGTGAAGATAGCCAGCGAAATGCATCAAAAGCTAAAGTCATGGTGGTAGATTGAGTCAAGTGCCATCTAGTTTCACAGCTCTTGAGTGAATACAAACGAAATGCTGAACACTTTTGTATATTTAGGATCCATCATCGAAGCAGATGGAAGTTTATCAGCAGAAATACAGCGCCGAATCGCTCTGAGCAAATCAGTTATTACCAGACTGCGTAATACCAAGATCTCCAGAAAGACAAAGAAGGGACTTATACAGTCACTAGTTTTCTCTGTTTTCCTATAAGTCGCCGAATTATGGACGTTGAAGGCAGATGATAAAAGAAGAATCAGCGCTTTTGCAAGCTGGATCTGCTGAAAGATGCTGAGGATAACCTGGACAGCGTGACAAATCAACATTTCAATCGTCAAAGAAATACAGAAGCCAGTCAGGCTAAGTGTTTTATGTGAGAAACGCATTGTAGCATATTTTGAGTATGTGACCAGGGGAGAAGTTGGTGATCTCAACAAAGGTATTCTTTTTGGTAAGGCTCTGGTAAAAGAGGGAAAGGAAGATCTTCGACCAGGAGGTCTGATATCATGAAAACGTGCAGAATGGGCTCTGTTGTAAAAGCTGCTACACAGGCACGGGATTGTGATAGATGACGTGCTCTTTCAGGTGCAATATGTGGTAAGCGATTAAGACCTACTGATGATGATGACTTTTGTATTATATATGATGAGAGTGAACTGTTTTCAAAAATGCAACGTTTCTTTCTTTTTTACCTCTTGTTGAATTTTTAATCAAAGCTTGTTTATCAGGGGTGGTTAGGCATCAATGAAAAAGGTTCGGCTCATTTCCACAAGCAAGAGTTACACAATTTCTTTCCATGTTGAGTTCATTTTAAAAGTCATAGGCTTTATGACATCTTCATATCAGAACAATGAATGAAAAATTAATTTTGGTAGCATTTGTTCATTTTCAAACAATATAATAGAATACCCCTTTCTAGCTGAAGTTTCCTTAAATATTTAAGGATACAAAAACGTCGTCAATACAGGCCAATCTGACCCATCTGGTCATCTCCTATCCATTCCTCAAACAATACACTATCCAATATCATCTTATAAATAAAGCTAATAACTATTGGGTATAAGAAATCCGAGGGGATAGCAAAGGCCAAAACTTTACATTAGGTTCGATTTACGCAGCAGTTTTTCCATTCTGCGTACATTTCTTACTCTAAACTATTACAATACACACACGCGACAATAGTCTGCTTTTCTACGGTGCGGCTTTTCACTCTCCGCTTGTACTGTTTGTACCTCGAAATCCGTAATGTAAATAAGAAAGGCGTTCGAGTTTATTTGCATTTCGCATAAATCTTGAAAAATATTTATTTCTGTTTTCATTGTCGCAGCAAGCATAGGCGCATAGCCTTAGCCTCGGCTTCAGTTTCGACTAAAACCACTCCCTTCACGTAGCCTACGCCATCGTCGTTGTCGTCGTAGTCGACAACAAATAACACCACCATAGTCGCCGAAATTTATTAACTTCATACTCTGTAACAAAAAAAGAAAAAAAAAAACACCGCCACCAACAGCGAAGGCCCAAAGACGACGATGTAATGTAAGCTAGGCCATTTTCGCTTACTTACCTACCTACCTAGCTAACTATAGTCTGGCTATATAAACCATTCGATTTAACATTCGAGCTGGTGTTTTTCCTTCACCAGCCCTCTCTCCCAACATAACCATACAACAGTTTCCCGACCACCTTGTCTAAAAAAAAAAAAAAAAATTATACCGGTAATTACCGCGCCATTACCCTAACGCTTTATTTGGCTAAATTACAATTTTTCCTCGTGTTTTTTTTCCTGCTCCTCCTCCTCATCCTTGTGTTCTTCATCTTTTTCTTCATCATCTTTCTTTTTTTTTTTTCACGTATACCTAGTATTTTTATATCTTGTGTGTGGCAGTAGGCAATAGGCAATGGTAGCAGAGTAAAGTATAAGAGGATTTTATAGGATTTACCGCATCGTGTACCTACTTATCTACAATCGAGCAGAGTGTTTTACGATAGTGTGGTTGTTGCTAACGTTATAATACCCCCTCCCCTCTCCGCATGGACCATCTCGTATTCTCAGCATTTTTTCTACTTTTTGCTGCAACTTTTGCTGCTTGTACTAGAGTTAGGTAGTAGGTACAGCATAGTGTAACTAAACACCATTCTACACGTAGCTCGCAGATTCGACGAGTGGGTACTCTATGAAACGAAACGGGTTAGGGTAATTAGAATACGTATGCACATTGTACAGTATAATTTGTACTCATTTAAACATAGGTGCTTTTCAAGGGGTACGAACTTGAGTAGGCTGCAGAGTACCTCGAGCAGCGTGCGTGAAAATATTTTATACGCGTTTTTTTTTTTTTTTTAACCCCTAAAGCGTTCGGTCGGGAGTTTTGTAAAATTTTTTTACGCGTTTTTTTTTTTTTTTTTTCAACCCCTCAAGCGTTCGGTCGTGAGTTTTGTAAAAGATATTCGCGTCACAACGACGACAACGCTTTTTTCGACAATGACGATAAGTGCTCTTTTTCTTCCTCTTTTTCTCCGGCCGTCGCGCCGCCATCGAGTATAAGCATCGTATATGTATACGATTACCTCGCGTCAATCTCGGTTTCGACGAGAGAGCGACTAATTTTTCTGCCTTCTCGACGTAGGTACCTAGTAGGAAGTAGGTAGGTACATACTATCGCCCTTATTTACTCAGCTTTTTTGCATGATTGCCTAGCTTATGCTTACATTGCACGAGTATCCCTGATGCCAAGCTCGTGTTCGAAATTTTAGCCAAGTAGGTAGCTCTAGCTGGGTACCTATACTTACGGTATACAGCTCGTTTCATCTATATGTATAGACATTCTGTGTACTTGGCTCGATCATCGTCACCTGCAGTGTTGACTATACCGAAGCGTATTTTCAAATAACCCGCCTAATTTTCTTCAGACGTTCGTAAATATATGTATAGTTGCTACGTAGGTATATGCATTCGACGAAATACGTATATATCTGTGCTATTTTTCCATGCTCTGCTATGCAATACATAACTAGATGCTTTGATTCAACGGGTAAATATCATTTGTATCGACACATGTTTCACCAACAACATTTCCAGCGTAATTCGATAAAGGTGCTTGTTCAACATGATTTTCTAAAAGCTACATTCGAGTTACTAGAAATTATGCTCAGACACAGTTATAAGAAAGATAGAAGAAGAGAAGTAGATAATATGAAGTTTTGAAATTTTTGCAAAAACATATAAGTACTGAAAATGTGATGAATATCAGTACCCTAATCTGATAAAAAATCTCAAAACAGCTTGGTCAATTTAGGATAAAGCTCATTCCATGCCAAAACGATCCAAACTTTACCTTAAGTAGTTCGATTTTGTTAAAATTTTTTTTTTTTTTATGTAAATTTCTTATAATGATATAGCGAAGAAATCAGTGTTATTTTGGCCCCAATTCTTCAATTGTAGGGCGGACCAGATAGGATTAATCCTTGCCTTTTTTAATATCGAAAGACGTTTAATAGCGCATTCTGGAAAAAACGTCAAAAGGTGACCGTCGTCATTGGACTGATATCAGTGAACGGATTTTATGAAGGATTGATTTCATGATTTGAAGTTGAAATGTTGAGGAAAATTAGAGATGTTTGAAGTCGACCCGTCAACACAGGACCATAACTTTGAATTGATTTTATGATTTTCAGTTGAAACGTCGTCATCCGTTGACCCACCAACAGTTCAGCTTGACCCCGAATTGATTTTAAGACTTCAAGTTGAAATATCGGGGAAAATCAGTTGACCTTGATCACGGTTAATTTTATGACTTTAAGTTGAAATGGTGAGGAAACTAGAGATGTTTGAAGTTGACTCGTCAAAACAGTGGGCCATGACTTTAAATCAATTTTATGATTTTGAGTTGAAGAGTCGTCATCCCTTAATCCGCCAACAGTTGACCTCGACTGTGGATTGATTTCAATATTTCAAGTTGAAACGTGGAGGAAAATTATTTGACCTCGACTCTGGTTGATTTTATGGTTTTAAGTTGAAATGTTGAAGAAAATGAAATATGTTGTCAGCAGTTTACCATAACCTCAGATTGATTCTATAATTTTGAGTAGAAACGTTGAGGAAAACTAGAGATGTTACTAGTGGACCATCAACACTGTGACGTCATCATTGGACAGATTTCTATAGTCTGGAATGACATCAGTGGACTTCTTACATGAAGGATTAATTTTATGATTTTAGGTTGAAATGTTGAGCAAAATTAGAGATGTTTGAAGTTGACGCTTCAAAAGAGTGGACCTTGATTTAATTCGATTGCATGATTTTGAGTTGAAATGTCGTCATCAGTTGACCCGCCAACAGATGACCTTGACTTTGGATTGATTTCAACATTTCAAGTTAAAATGTCGAGCAAAATTAGTTGACCTTGACTTCGGTTGATTTTATGATTTTAAGTTGAAATGTTGAAGAAGATTAAATATGCTTCAAGTTGACCTATGTACAGTTGACCTCGACCCTAATTGACTTCATGATTTTAGGTTGAAATATTAAGAAAAATTGAAGAAAATTGACCCATCAGCAGTTGACCTAACCCAGATTGATTTTATAATTTTGAGTAGAAACGTTGAGGAAAACCAGAGATGTTACTAGTGGACCGTCAACACTGTGACGTCATCATTGGACTGACATCAGTGAATAGATTTCTATGGCATGGAATGATATTAGTGGACTTATTTTATGATTTTAGGTTGAAATGTTGAGGAAAATTAGAGATGTTTGAAATTGACTCTGTACCCTGAATTTAATTCGATTGTATGATTTTGAGTTGAAATGTCGTCATTCGTTGACCCTCCAAAAGTTGACCTTGACTCTGGATTAATTTTAACATTTCAAGTTGAAATGTCGAGGAAAATTAGTTGACCTTGATACCCTTCAAGACTTGACCTTGGCCTGAGATTGATTTTATGATTTTGAGTTGAAATATCATCACTTGTCCCTTCAACAATTGAGTTTGACCCTGAATTGATTTTAAGATTTCAAGTTGATGTGTTGAGGACAATTATTTGAACTTGACCCTGGTTGATTTTATGACTGAAGTTGAAATGTTGAGGAAAATTAAAGATGTTTTTAGTTGACCCCTAAACAGTTGACCTTGACTCTGGATTAATTTTATGAATTCAGGGTCAAAATGTAAAAGAAAATTGGCTGACTTTGATGCTGCTTGATTTCATGACTTTAGGTTTAAATTTTACAGTTGACCCGTCATCGGTTTACCCGTCGGCAGCAGACTTTGACCCTAGTTGATTTTATGATTTCAAGTTAAAATGCGGAGGAGGTGTGATGAAAATTATTTATTGAGAAACAGTGAATATAAGATCTGAATTTAAACCGACACCTTAAAAAATTTTAATAGTTGTCATTTTTTGTGAATCTGATCAACGTTGAAGTCTCATATTCTAAGCTTGTAGGACTCAAGATGAATCTAATTGCATCCATAAATCCACAAGATGGTTTTTTTCAAAATTTCTCGACCATTACATGCGACGTAGTTCACAAAAATACTAAAAAATTTCCTCCTATCTATCACTACTGGCAAACGGAAAGTGTGTTCTGCATTAACCTTGCAGTCCTAATACTAGAGATAAATCAACTCATAAGGCACGTCTGTCGAAAAGTTTACCTAACCAAGAACTAATGGGGGCCAAACACGCGAAATTTCATATTATCTTTATGAATTTAAATTTGGTGTTTGCGCCTCCTCCGACCATCAGACCCCTCTCCCCTCCTTCATCGCTCGCACCATCTGTTACTGAATTATCAGTGTTTGAGCAATGTAATTATTGTATTTTTATCAAGTAAGAGAACTGCTCTCCCTCTCCCTCTCATCATGGATCTGATAATGGAAAGGCAAGAGGGCAGGAACAAAGAAAAGAATCAAATAGCCAATCATTCGAAAAACGCAAGGAGAACCTTTCGTAAAGTATAAACCAGCTACCTAGCAACCCACTTTCATGACTTTTTCACCATAACGAAAACCTATCCAGTCGTTTTTACATTTTTTAACAAATCAAATGAGAAAAGTTTGCGTTCATCATTAAATAAAAATCTGATCCAACACTCAAATACGTTTTATTTCATACTACTCAATTTTTTTTTTTACGGATTAACGCATTGAAGAAATATGATATGTTTTGACGAGCACAAAATGGATTACGTACCAAGCAAGGTACGTTAAGTGTTTGCATCTGAAAAAAAAAGTACGATCATCAAGCACCCCTTCAACACCTTGCCTCGGTGCTCTTTCGGCATAAATAAGAATAAAGAAAAACACACACACACACACACACATAGAGAAAAATAACGTGCTACGTATGCGATACACGCGAGACGTTGCAAAGGTCTTAATTGAATCACATAAACGCCATACGCGCTGCCGAGATTAACATTTCCCTTCTCTCTCTTCTTTTAGCAGTTTTTCTCTCGCTCGTGTGTCCTCTCCCAAAGAGTCGCAGTCGTTTTGCAAAACACTTACGCCCTTGTATAGGTTTTTCTTCTTTCTGTTTCAGACATCATATTGTGTGTTGTGTTGCTCGTTAAACGAAATTGTGATTTTTTTTTCTCTTCTGTATTGGCGCGCGCTGCTAACTCGCTCGCGGACGGACGTTATATCTTTATAAATTTTTTATTGATCGTAAAAATTTATAGGTGCGGTGTACGACCGCACGCACATACACATACTTACACCAGAGAGACCGTATGGCGAATTCGTTTAGTTATATGGACTCTTATTTTCTCACTTTCTCCGCAGACCATTACAATATTCGAGCACCCTAAAAATAAACGACGCGAGCGTTTTCCACGTTTTCGTCATCGACTAATTTTCAAACTTAAACGAAATCTCACAATATACCGAAGTGAATTGGTAGATTAAAGTAAGGTAGATAGTAACATTTTCAAAATTATAATCATTTTGAAAAGATGAGTATACCTATTGAAAATTACATAAGTATTTTCATTTCGTTCGACAAGTGCCTGTCTGTGTCAACATATGGCTCTTTACAGCACATACTCGCATAATATTCCACAAAATACCGACCATCCTACTTGGCGTTCACTAGCTATACAAAGAGGATCGCAGTATCAAGAAATGTGAGAAAAAGGAGATAAATTTCCAGAAACCTGCAACGAAAAAAACCTGTTGATAATCTTCCTTCTGATATAAATACGTATTTTTTTCATTTCAAGAAAATTGGCACGTTGCATTTCGTTACTTGTACAAAAACAAATGTTTTTTCTCTTCGGTAGGCATTATTCTATAGCTTACAACAAGAATAAACCAATATAAAGAAGAAGCTAAAGACTAGTCCGCTGATAGCATAATGAACTTCTCGATGAAAAAGTGTTTCAAATTACCAGAACGAATTCAACATCCATGTGGTGAGTATGAAAAAAAATAAAAAATAAACCTCTTGTAATTCTCAGCTTGCTAACCCTTCTCCTGTTGCTTTTCCTATTCCTTATACGAGTATGATTGGATTACGACGAAACGTATCAAATACTCTCACAGATAGTCGAGCCAAAGGCGTCGTTGCCGACAACTACGATGGTGTTGGTGGTAGGTTTTAAAAAGGTGCCGTTAAAAATTAGTGATTTACGGATGACTCGTGAACGATATTGAGTGAAGAAACGAGGCGGGTGTTGTGCAAAGGAATACCACGCAGAAGAAAAATGATACGTAAGTTTCTCGAGAGGTGATAAATCTGTAAAATTGCTCCTTACAAAACTATTGTTAGCACGTTTATTATAAGGGAGTAGATATATATGTATTATACAACAATATTTCATTTCGACGTAGTTGGTGTGTTTTTTCTGCCGCCTGTTACTCTTGTTTTCGGCTATTACAAGCTGGCAGCTTGGGTTTGTTTCGAATGAGATTGTCTCGGATGCGTATAGCCTAGCTATCGATCAGATACTGCAATTAGGACAATGAAATAGGATTGATAGGAAGTTCAAGTGAGGAAATTCCCGATGGTATGAACAAGAGAGTTCAAGAACCGCCAATAAACTGGTTCTGAGATGAAACGGTTACTTGTCTGGATCCGATTCTGACCACAAATTGAAATTCCGCCGTTTTTTGAGGTGCGAAAACGACTCTGGTCATAAAAATTAGTGCAAGTGAACCGATTTCAAGATGAAACAGTTTGAATCATGAAATTTAATCAGATTTACTCGAAGCATGATGTAGAACTGTGTTTGAAGCGCTGAAAACTAATCAGAAGTTAGCACAAGTGAATTGATGTTACGATAAACTGGCGAACCAATTTTAAAATGAACCGGTGAACAAGTTGAACCAGTGAACTAATAAATGGTATCATACTGAACCAGTGAAACTGGTTTTAGGATGAATTTGTGAACTGGTTTCAAGATGAACTGGCGAACCAATTACAAGATAAACTGGTTTCATTCATTGAATTCAATCAATAAAACTTGATGTAGAACTGTTTTTCAAGGCACTCCAATGCTGAAAATGAATCAGAAGTTGGCACAAATGAACCAGTTTCAAGATGAACCAGTGAACCGGTTTGAAGGTGAACCAGGGAACCGGTTTGAAGGTGAACCATGGAACCATTTTCAATATGAACCAGTGAACCATTTTCAAGAGAAACTGTTAAACTGGACCCATCCATGAAATTTAATAATATTTGTTCAAACCTTGCTGTTGAGTTTTTTTAAGTACTGAAAAAGAATCTGATCATGATAATCAGCGCAAGTGAGCTGGTTTCAAGATGAACCAGTAAACCGGTTTCAATACGAACCAGTGAACCAGTTTCAAGAGACACCGTTAAACCAGGCCCATTCATGAAATTCAATAATATTTATTAAAATCTTGCTGTTGAGTTTTTTTAAGTACTGAAAAAGAATCTGATCATGATAATCAGCGCAAGTGAGCTGGTTTCAAGATAAACCAGTAAACCGGTTTCAATACGAACCAGTGAACCAGTTTCAAGAGACACCGTTAAACCAGGCCCATTCATGAAATTCAATAATATTTATTCAAATCTTGCTGTAGAGATTTTTTTAAGTACTGAAAACGAATCTGATCATGATAATCAGCGCAAGTGAGCTGGTTTCAAGATAAACCAGTAAACCGGTTTCAATACGAACCAGTGAACCAGTTTCAAGAGACACCGTTAGACCAGGCCCATTCATGAAATTCAATAATATTTATTCAAACCTTGCTGTAGAGATTTTTTCGAAGCACTAAAAACGAATCTGAGCATGATAATTAGCGCAAGCGAGCTGGTTTTCAGATAAACCAGTGAACTGGTTTTAAGATAAACCAGCCAATGAACTGGTTTCAATATGAACCCTTGAACTGATTTCGAGATGAACCAGTGAACCAGTTTCAAGATACACCAATAAACCGGATCCATCCGTGAAATTCAATAATATTCATTCAAAACTTGCTGTAGAGATTGTTTTGAAGCGCTAAAAACGAATATGATCATGATAATCAGCGCCGTTGAGGTGGTGTTGAGATAAACCAGAATCATTAATGAAATTTGATCAGATTTATTTGAAACTTGATGCATGCCTATTTTTTTGAGGCGGTAAAAACAAATCAGAAGTTCGCACAAGTGAACTGATTTTAAGGTAAACAGGCAAACTGGCTTCAACATAAACTGGTCAACTGGTTTTAAGATAAGACGGTAAACCAGTTTTATGATAAATTAGTTTCAATCGTGAAATTCAATCCGATCCATTTGAAACTGGTTGTAGAGCCTTTCTTTTTTAGAGACGCTGAAAACCAATCTAGTCGTGAAAATTGGTGTACATGAACTGGTTTTGAAATAAACCGGTTTCATTCATGAAATTCAATCAGATTGATGTATAAAGCTGTTTTTTAGGCGCTGAAATAGAATCCGACAATGAAAGTTAGCACAAATGAACCGGTTTAATTTATGCGGTTGGGAAATTTTTTTTTTCATTACTTCCTTTGCTATGATTATAATGTACTTCGTCGTAAGAACGACATAGGTACCATAGAAAAGACTCAACAGCACTGGCTTTCTTTTTCCCTCTCCACATTTTCCAACTGTAGCAAATTAATCACTAAACCATCCTCTCAGCCTACATTTTATCTTTTCCTTAGGCATGCATGTAAGCACGTAAAAACACCTCAATCCAAGGGCACAATGAATCGCGTTGGTAACTCGGCTACGACGACGTGGATTTTACATATCACTCTCGAAGGATCAACAAGATGGAATGAAGAATGGAGTACGTCGTCGACGTCGATGTCGTATTTTGGGTAAAAGATGTAAAACTATACCTCGTAGTATATATCTAGGTAGGTTGCAAGGGTAAGGCAGCTATTTGCAAAACATTGAACGGCGGCGGTATTGTCGTTGTCGACTGCGTACAGAATAAAGGTATTTAAAGCGAAAAGCCTGCTGTTTCGACGATCGAGCTTTCCCGCCAATGCTGTCGAGATTGCTGGCACAAAGGGTGGTAAAAAAAAAAAAAATTGCGACGTCGAACGAAGCACACGGAAAGATAAAGACAGAGCGAAAGAGAGAACGACAGCGAAGACGATAAAGATAAAAGTACATACTAGAACGAGGAGCAGAGTAGAAAAGGAGACGAGTATAGCGTAGGTGTCAATCGGAAGAAGGAAACGTTTATTTTGAAGTTAAGTACGGATAAATGTAAAAAAGGGAGGATAAAGAAGTGCTTTAACCTGAAAAAGCTGAAGGTGACGAGTAAAAAAGGGTGAAAGAGCTGCCATATTAGCAATTCAGATCGCTGTGCCGGTTTGTGTGCGTGTGTCTGTCTGTCGATCTCTGTATATTAAGGATACGTAGCCGTATTTACACGTGTGTATGTGTATGCTACGTATATGTGTATACCTAGCGGTGTATACCCTGCGTCGCGACGCAGACGAGAATCGAGTATAAAAAGCTCTCTGTGCTGGAGCGAGAGCGGCCGGCGGTGGCGGCAGTACAGCGGTGTTTTTCTTCAATTCGCTCTTGTCTCGCTCTCTTCTTCTACCTTGCAGCTCCCTTTTTTTCTCTCGCGCTACACTAAACTTTCTCTCCTATCTATCAGTAGTTAAACTTAAATCCGTTGGCAATTTGCGTCTGAACGATCCGCAGACGTTTGCCGACTGTCTAATAAACGCTTTATTTTCAGTCAGTTCTCCATCTAATCAAAATGAAATTTTATTCTTCGGCGAGAACGGATATTTTAAACTCGTTTATTTACTTCTTCTCTTTTCTCCTATTTTCTCCTTTTTTTTTACTTTCTGAATATTTTTTTTTGTTTTTTTTTTTTCTTTTCACCTTTTACTTCGACTGTCGAATAACGACGACAAGGATCAAGTCAATGCTGAACGGCGCTGCTGGAGGGGATAAGAGGACTCGAACAGCTATCACACAGCCAAACGAGAACAGATGAGCAGCGTCGTCGAATAAAAATAAATTATAGCCCATCGTAGCCGAGGCGCACCGCAACAATAACGAGATTATTTCAACGACAACAAGATGCAACACGAGAGGAATGCAGAGCAGCAGAAAAAGAAATACTTATTCGGCGCGAGCTTTCGCTGCTAAAAATATCTTCCTTCGACGAACAAACTTACCAACTTGAAAACCGCTGACGTAGCACTAGCGCGCGTTCATCGATGAAATTCAAAAAAATGTCGCCAACTTGATGAGCTTTTTTTATTGGTACTTCGTAGTATCGGTTCCTCTATCTAATTCCTTTTCCTTCGCGCGTTTTTCAATCAAACTAAAACACCTAAATACATCGTCTTATCTGATCAGGCGGGTTTTGTATTATGTACTCGTATTAAGAATCTACATAATTTTCAGAGCTTGAAACAGAAAACCAAGGAGCATACATCAATTTTATAATTTCAACACCCACACTCGATACCCATTCAAAACTGCCACATGATAATGAACTCGTGTATAGAAGGGAGGGAGGCGAAAGATCCATCATACACGTCCTTTTTCAGCACTCGCTCATTTCATGGCTTAACAATCCATTTAAGAGAACATCTGTTAAGGAGCAAGTTATAAGTGTGCACAAAACTCTACTAATAAAATTCGAAGTGAGATACGACTATGAACTGAAGTTAAGTAACAGTCGGAATTAAATAACAGGCTAAATGATGAAGAGGAAAGAAAGAGCAGGGGGTGAAGAGAGGAGGGAGGTCCCATAAGTCAGGTACACTTTTATTTTGACCGGGATAGAAGGGTGCTAGAAACCTGAAACTTGGTATGCATATGGAGGAG
>FIZR01014259.1:0-18347 GCA_900060175.1 Ferrisia virgata | reverse complement strand
TGAAATGAAAAAAATCCTCTTACTAATCAGCAGACTCAACCTGAGCCACCAAATTTAAGTTCTCACCTTCCCAATTTATTCAACACTGGGTATAAAAATGTTAGGAGGTCAAATACTAAAGATTTTGATATTCCACTCGAAAAAAAAAATAATACGCGAGTTTTTACCCACGCCCTTTGTGGTCGCTACGAGTATTGGGATTCAAATGGAATTAGCACCTTCAAAAACCCAAGATAACGAGCTTTTGGAATTTTGACCAGCTGTTTTTTTCATCTCACTGTGCGATGCGACGCACGGTATTGGTAATACGTGTATAGGATTTTAAAAATTTAGACAGACAGAGCGGTATCTACAAATTTAATACAGTTTGTTCGCATTTGTTGGTAAAGATTTTTTCTAATAATTTGTGGTTCTAGTATCGTGAATTACATACCGCTAGTGGCACGAGGGAACGGGGAGTTGGGACTATAAAACCTTACATATTCATTTTAGGGGTATTTATCAGTATCAGCAGAATGATATGAATTCATTAAATCGTAATATTTGGACAGATCTGTACATCTGCTCATCAAACACTTCAACCTATCAAGTATCTATGAATTAAAATTATTTTTTCAAATATGAGTTGAGATTTGAGAAAAAGTTTTAAGTTTTTTTTGCACTGTAAACAGGCTATGTGAGTATAACTATGTGAAACTTTAAAATTATTTTTTCGGGGATCTTTTTGAAGTCCAAAGGAACATTTTTTAGAAGTGGCACAAAAAAAAATCGAAGCTCAAAATTTGGCTGGTACCCTAGCCATAGTAGGTGAATACAGTACGCTGAATCGTAGCGATTCCTCGACTAGGCAGGTACATATTGAAAGGAACACCGCAACAAGAGGAGATTTTCGTTTCGTAAACATTAATAACAACAACAACAACAACAACAACGTGTAATATACCTCGACTATGGATGGAATTTACATACATACCTAAATATTTCCAACCCGTACTATTCTCAGGGATGCGGTTGCAGTCCATTGAAGTTCGGGTATATCCGTATACCTGGATTTTTTTTTTGATTTTTATTCTATCTACCTGCTGCACAGAGAGAGAGAGAAAGAGAGAGTCTTTGTTAAGAGCTGAGACCGTGATCGGGGTACGATTATCGTTTACATTGTCCACACCGGTGCATCGAGTTCGAGCAGCTCAGTCCGAGTTTTTATCAAGTTCGGCTTTCGCAGGTGTTTCATTCTGTTTCACGCTACCTCTACCTCGTCTTATGCTGTATGTATTTCCATCAACGAACACCGTGTCCAGATTATATTTACTAGATGTTTTTTAAACCTGTTCCGGCCGCTATACGCGCGTATATCGACTTCTTACATCAGCTGCGTGAAACCATCGCACATCGCTCGCATCGTATCCAAGTCCTGCTAAATAACATGTACCTTATACCACCATTTTGTCGATCTTGGTCCAAGCGCCGAAATAATACAGCCTGTTAACGGTATCGCCTAATTTTGGCACATGTAGCACGTACATATGTACTATGTAGCTATAGGTTTATGCAAATCATCCAAATACACTACACTAATCTAAAGGTATAACCAGTTCTTCGGCTTCGTTATTAGATTACCTATTATATCGAGGTAAATATTGCAATAGCCGCTACCGATACCATACCATACGATACGATATACATTCGATAAAACGCGTCAACAATAAATATTTTTACCTATATCACCAACAGCACACACTCCACCATCATCGCAGGCTACCGTACATGTCACCAATGAAAGTAACAAATTATCTTGATGTCACGTTCGATGACGTATTTCCGCTCAACGACATCAACGAGCCACTTTGATAACACCACACAACGGGCGATGGTAGAGGAAAAAAAAAATTACGAAAAAAAAAACCAGGTTTCACGTTATTCGAGATACACACACACACACACACACGTACATTTACCAGCAGTACATGTACGAGTACATCCACATGCATACTACGTACTTGTAACTTCTTGTACGTACTTGTGTAATGCTACGTTATATGTATTTTACACGATATCGTGTATGTGGATTGCCGAGTGGAGGCTGTTTAATAATGTGCCACGAGCTAACGGATTCCAATTTGGGCGAGAGAATAATTAATTTGCCATCATTAGCGTTTTTCTTCCTGCTTCGCCAAAGCAGGTGGATACGTCGATGTCGCGCTCGTAAAACGACCGGCGATCGATTGTTATCGTCGTATCGTTTCGTAAATTATCACAGATGTATGTGTGTGTGTGTGTGTGTGTGTGTAATTTTCCACGTATGAGAATTTCTCCAGATGTTTTACACTGGGCAATGCTCACAGTGCTGAAAAGTACCTCTACATGTAAGGTAATGGGCATAGTACAAGAATACTGAAAAATTTTACTAAGGATTTAGAAAAATATGAGACGATGTGTGCAATTACCAGCAGAAGAGTTTTCAAGGCGTAAGGTCAACAATTTGTGAAATTTTGAGAATTGCGCGAATATTATTACACGTGTGGTATTAATTAAGCCAATAATTCATAAGGGTATTAGAGATGCGCATTTCGAAGTGAATAGCTGAAAACCACAAAATTACACATTTTGGAAACATACCAAATTTCAGATACGTCGTTCAATTTGCAAAGCATCTAGGCGATAAGTCAACTCAAAGAAGGAGGGAAAATGTTTTAAAAAAATAGTAAAAGTCCACTTCGTAAAGGCTACAAAAGAGCGTAAACAGGGCTGAAAAGTTGATACTTCTAAAATGGCGTATTTAAAATCAATACTAAATCGACATGCCAAATTTTAGCCACTTACCCTAGTTTGGACGAGGAAAAATGTACAGATGCAACGCGAGTGAAAAGTCAACCCCCCTTTCCCCACAAAAAATACCACTTTCGTAAAATATTAGAATTACGTGGATGGGTAAACCGATCAGGGTTGGGAATATCCGGATCAAAAAATTGCGATTTAATCCGTAATTCGGATCATTTTGGATGGTCGTTTTTTAAAATGATCCGCGATACGTGATTCGGATACAATTTTTCGTACGATCCTCGATTTGGTCCGATTTATTTTCCTGTAAACGTGACTTTTCCGGATCAATTTTTGTAAGGTGTAGCTTGTGCTGCAGGATTAGATCACAACGACGTGGTCATTGTTTAAGGCTAAAAAATCTCGTAAAATTGAAAATATCGTGGATCAGGAAATTATTGCAGTCGTGCGTTTCGTAAAAAATTCATCGATGATTCGAATTTTTACCGATCCGGATCATGTTTTTGAATCCATGATCGGTGATTCGAATCATATATTTTTGCTTGATGATCCGAGATTTGATCTGAGTCACAAATGACCTCGCGAATCCCAATCATGATAACGATAAAATGCAGAATTCAGGCCACCTAGGGCCACATTAGAAAACGCTGGTAAGTCTACATGCCAGATTCGTATGCAAAAAATGAAAACCACAACTCGCGTCCTCGCTTCGCCAGGGCTGCTTAGAAATGGGCGAAAACTGACCAAAACTAACTACCCATTTTGGGGGCTATGACGGGAGGTGCAATGAGTCTGAAAAATCGGAATCCCCAAACGGCACAATTATCATCCTTACCAAGTCTACATACTAAATTTAAACTTCCTAACTCAGTTTAGAGAGGAGATAGAAGAGGAATAGTCCTTTTCCAAGATCGAAAAGGGGAAAAACCCCATATATCTTCCCTCCTAATTGATCTAGGAGGTTGATTTTTGCATATGCTGTACAATTTCGGATTGTCTATCGATTGGCTTCAAAGGGATCGAATTTTGCGATTTTAGCCCCTCAGCACCCCCTCCCACGAATTTGGGCATAAGTGAATTTCGATTTGCGGCCAACCCCATTCCTGAATATCAAATGGTGCGCTAATCGCAGCCTATTCCCCAAATTTAACCAATTTCGGCCAATATCGAGCTGAGCAAATAATTTTCAGTTTCTGGCGGGAAGGAGGAATATAATAAAAGTAAATACATAACATGACCTAAAATGGTCGCAATGGTCTTCTAGGTGTCTAGAACGAATTTTTTTGATATCCTTCGTCCCTTATCCGCAATAGGTCGATAGAGAGACGCTGCTCGTTGGAGTTTTTTTTTTTTTTTAGAAAAAAAGCTCCCAAATGATCGCAAGTTCAAGAAACAGTGGCGTCAATGTACCTACCTATTTAATCGCACTGATGACTTATCCCCCGGCCCCTTCCCCGTGATATAATTAGAGATAGGTAAACATCTTAGGAGAGACTAAAGCACTCTGTCTTTATTTCCAAAAAAAAAAAGGCTATGTTGGAATGACTACAGCGAAGTAAGGGCGAAAATTATGTAAAATTTTGAGAGTAAGAGATAGAAAATTAATTTCTAGATGTATTTTTAAACTTCAAGTGCCGAATTTGACTGTTTACACTTGGAAATTTGATTTTCAAATACGCGCCTCGTTCATATGCATACACTTCCATCTGAACATGTTGGCAGTTTTTTTCTAGCGCTGATAGGGGTTTTGATCCCCTCCCCCCTCCCACGGCTCTGAAGAGTGATAGATTTGTTTTCACTGATAATATGATATCATCTACAAAATCAGGACCAATTATCCAAAAAAAAACTACTTTTTCGGAGCTGTGAAGGAATGCAATGAGACCGAAGAGTCGAAGTCTTCAAAAGATAGATTTGGAACCTATACTGAAACTAGGTACATGCTTAATTTCAACTACCTAGCTTAATTGGAAGGGGAGATATGCGAAGAATGGTCTTTTTAAACCAAGGCTGATTTTTGGATACTATGAACAACTTCTGATTCTGTATCTATATGTTTGTAAACGAACAATTTTAACGATTTTTGACCCTGAACACCCCCCCCCCCTTCAAGATTTGAACATGACTGAATTTTGACCCAAGGTCATCTTCATTCATATTAAAAGCTACCCGTCAATCTAAGCCTATTCGCCGAATTTGAGCGATTTTGATCAATATTGAGCCCACAAAATGATTTTACGTCTTCGAGAGAAAAATAAAAACAGAAAAATAAAAAAATATTTGACATGCTAAAATATGGTCTCAAAAGTCTTTAAATAGCTTTAGTACAAATTGTTGACCTCCCCTTTCCTCTCACATTCGTCATAGGTTTATTGTAACAGTCTGGTTTCTTTGGGCACTAGAAACAGTGACCATCGAAAACATTTCCTGCAGTAGCATTCTTGAGGTTGAAAATCAGGGAGGCACGAGAGGTGCCATGGATTTAACCTAGCTTTTTCGGAAGAACTTTTCATGGGAGGGGGAGGCAGGGTGCAAAATTTCTCGAAAATATGAAAGTATGGCATTATACATAATGCCAGAGCAAAGCAACGATGAAAATAATTCCTTATTCAAGTATCAAAACATTCCACGAAGAAAAATGAAAGTTTTCGATGGTTTTTATTCTAAATCTGATATGAATATGGGCTCTTGTATATGAAAACGTAAACTTTAAAGGAGACCAATGCGAGCCAGGATTCTTTTAGAGAAGACTTGGTTCCCTTTAGCCTCCCTTTTAACGACACTTTTGTTCGCAAATTATTTTTGAAAGATGTATAGCTTTGTGTAATTAATTTTTCAGATTCAAAGTAGCCAAAAATCCAATTTTCTGGGCTTCTGATTACTCTACAATATTGATTTTTGGATATTCCATATATTTTTCAATTTTCAATCCCCTCAATTTCTCTCTCGACATTTTAATTTACTTGAATTTCGATCCCTGGTAATCTATACTCTTATTCCATTAATTTCCCATTGAATACAGTCGAATACCCAGCTTGCGGCAATACTAGTCCATGGAACGCTGAGTAAAAATTTTTCAAATTTAACAAAAAATAGATTCGTTAAAAAAAATCTGTCTGAATGAATTTCTCACGTACAACATATTCTCCTCCCGCCTCCTTTTCACACTTGAGTAAATCTCAAACCTTCGAACTACGTTTATGGCTCAAGCCAATCCAACAATTTGTTATGGCTTCTCATTGCATAGCCTCTAGACCTTTGGTAGTATCCTGCGATATTTCTTATTAATCGCTCTTTTCTTACAATATCTAGATCTTCAGTTTCTTCTCTGTTCGTATCACGTAACCAGGCCATCTTTTTTGAAAGCTTACATTCCTCACATAGTGTGTACACATAGAACTATGCAACCAGCCCGATAAACATTGCATACCTCAGCGCTACACGCAATTAATAATGGATTTCGTGACGTAGATATATAATAGCAATATATTGTAATAGATATATTACATAGTTCACCTCGTCCGTCTATGTAATAACAAATAATGTACAAAATCACAACACAACAACAACAACAACAACCATATCCATAACCATAACCATCGTGGAAGAGAGAAAAAATGAGATAAAATAATCCCAGAGTCAATACAAAGAGTTGAAAAAATTCGTGTACTTGTTCGATATACCTCAAGTCCGTTGTGTATACTTTAGGAATGATTAATTTTACATTGTATTCGGATACGAGTGTCCATGTATAGGTAAAAACGTTTACAATGACAGCCATTAATATATACAGGTTGAATGGGTGCATAGCTGCATACTAGAGTATTTCAACCTTTCTTCTTTTTCGTTGTACGTATTATAAATAGTATCTTGTGTTGTCGTCGATGATCGACATTATTTTTATTTGGAGGACATAATGTGATCCTACCAGAGAACCTTCTCTACTATCCGGCTCAGATTTGAACGAAACCTAGCTACAGATGAAAAGAGTACGACCAAAATAAGCCAGAATCAAAATTTACAACTCCTGAAGTTTATTTTTGGATGTTTGGCGAATTTTTGAATATTTGTATCAACTGCATAGCTGATGAATACAGCCAAAATAAAATATTCCACAGTATGATTTACCGAAGTTAGAATGGATAAAATTGGGTTACTGCTTAATATTGACCACCCGAATCGATCCATCTTATTTTGCAGCCGTTTTGGAGGCTGTAAAAATTTTTGGGTCGAGACATTTATTCTAGAAAAATTTATTTACTACGTAACCTGGAGCTCGTGATTCAATATATTAAATTTTTTAAAAATTCTGAAGCGTACAGAAAAAAATGTATTACTCCAGGAATTTTAAAATGCTCTAGAACAGCCGGATATGAACTCCAGCAGCTGAATATTTTATCCCAGCATATTGACATTCATTTTAACAGATCAAGGTAATTTTCGTAGGGTTTCTAGCCGGACTGTTGAAAAATGTTTTTTATGGCGATATAAAACATATTTTTCAACTGTTCGGCTAAAAATTCCAAGAAAACTACCCTAATCTGTTAGAGTGGATGCTAATAGGTTAGAAAAAAATTTTCAGCTGCCGAAGAAGTTTTTATCCGACCGTTCTAAAGCATTTTAGAAATCCTGGAGAAATAAATGTTTTACTGGAGGTTCCAGAATTTCTTGAAACTTTGATATAATGAATCAAGGAACCCCAGGTTTGACATGTAAACAAGTTTTTGTCAAATGAATGTCTCAACCAACTCAAGTTTTCAATTTTTTCAAAATTTTAAACAAATTTGGAGCCTCTAAAACGCCTGAAAAGTAAGATGAATAGATTTGGGTGGTCAATACTAAGAAGTAACCCAATTTTCTTCATTATATCTTCGATAGATCGTATTGTGAAATATTTTATTTTTGCTGCATTCATCATCGCTAAGTATTCAGCTGGTACAAATTTTCAAAAATTCGCCAAAAATCCAAAAAGGAAATTCAGCAGCTGAAAATTCGGTTCTAGGGGTTGCTGAACATGCCCTTTCCGTTTAGCTAGGTTTCGTTTAAATCGAAGCCGAACAGTTGAGAAAGCTCTCCGATTAGTAACTGAACACTAGCTCCAGTCTACAGTCGAAAATTAAAAAAAGATTATACTTTTTCAACCTAATTCTCGTAACGTATCAGAATACTGAGAATTGAAGTGAAAGCATTGCGAGTAGGAAGGGCTCAATAGGACTAAAAAGTCGAGACCACCAAAAGGCATATCTTGGGCCCTTACTAAATGTACATACCTAATTTCAACTACCTAGTTCGATTTGGAGAAGAGTTATACGAGGAACAAACTCAAAAACTAAAAAAAAGCAACCAAAAAACCGCTGAAAAGTCGAGACTCCCAAAAGGCACATCTAGGACCCCCAATAAATGTGCATACCTAATTTCAAGTTCCTAGCTCGATTTGAAGGGGAGTTATACGAGGAACAACCTCAAAAAATAATAAAAATGAGAAAAATCTATCAAAAAAACCCTTTTTTGGGGGCTGTATGGGGTGCAATGGAACTAAAAAGTCGGGACCCCCAAAAGACACATCTAGGGTCTCAACTAAATATGCATACTAAATTTCAACTTTCTAGATTATTTGGTTGGGAGATAGGGGAAGAACGACCCTTTTCCAAGGTCAAAAAAGGAGAAACCCCCCATATGTCCTTTCCCTATTGACTTAGGAGGTTGATTTTTGGAAAAGTTATACAACTTTTGATTCTTTATCAATCAGCTAAAAAGACGACAATTTTTATGTTTTTGAACCATCAACACCCCCCCCCCCCCCCCCCCCCATTGAGGCATAACTGAGTTTTGACCCGAGCCCGTTCCCTTCCAGATACATCTGATCCGCCGCCAAACTGACCCCATTGATCGAATTAGAGCAGTTTTGGTCAGTATCGAGCGGAGTAAATAATTGTTTGGGAGAAAAAAACAAATATCTGACATGGCTAAAAATTGTCTTAATGGTCTTCGACCCCAAAATGGATTTTGTTGATTCCCCATCCCCGCTCATCGGTAGACTCTTAATAAACTGATTTTCATTGACAATATGACATAGAAAATCAGGCTAAAAATTCATGATATTATTCGACTCTAAATTTTGATTCTTTTTGCTCGCTATTTTAACAAGTTTCCTATTATTCATATTTTCGTTATTTCCTATCGAGTCTTTTACATCTAAAGGGAAACTCATAATATTACCGTTTTTTATACCATTTTCACTTTTTTTTTCCAAAAATGATTCATAGAGGATATTTTATTTCCGCTGCATTCAACTTGTCAACATATTTTTATCATTTTTGTAGTATTCATGCGATCAATAAAATAGTGCACAATTCCCTTCCTTATTTTATATTATCAAAATTGCAAATGGAGATGTTCCATCACGAGGGTTAAATTTTACAGGTGTCTGCGAATCTCGTTAATTCGTTATTGTGTGAATCATTTAACTTCCATATTCTTCACATCTGGTTAGCCAGTTATTTCAAAACGTTCTTTATACCTGTAAATAGGCACGTTGACATTTCAGAACATTCGATCAACCATCAACAGAGAGAGAGAGTATTCATATTTCTGCACACCCATCACGACAAAGAACTCGCAAGGTATTACGTGATAAAAGATATTTTCCGAAAAAGTAACGCGAACGTAAAAAAGATAATAAACATACGATAAAAACTGCAACGTTTCTTATGTAATTCTCAAACACCAATAATTGCTGTAATGACGACAATTCATCGGGTGATACCAAACACCCGAAGTAATCGAGTTCATATCAATCTTCGTAAGTCATCATCAATCATCCGTATTTGGAAAATTTTCAAAACTATAGCTAAAATTTTCATATTATAACCTCTAACCCTCTTCTAAGTTCAAATAACACCTCCCGAGAGAGATGAAAAAGATTTCGTTCAACCCTTAGAAAAATCCCTACATATGGTTTTTTTTTTTTTTTTTTCAACAACCCTCGAAAAATTCGCCGACTCCAATGCATTTTCTATTTTCAATTTAAAGAAAAAAAAATCTAATGGCTTCTTTATGTCACCGCCATCTGTCATTCATTAACCATTTCCAAGTCTGTAGAAAATTTTCACGCTTGGTTTAACTCGTCCACGACGACGACCCATTCCCCCCTATTTAATCGTTTTCTGTACTTCTTCTTCACCTTTTTCGCATAGATACTGCCGAGCGAGGTGTATTTACTCGAATTTCTATACAAAACTTTTCCTCTTTCATTTTTTTTTTTTCATTTTTTTATTCAGCCAGATGCGTACGTTTGCAAAATAAGATCGTGGTTAAATTAGGTACGTATCGCGAGTAAGTCTTTTCACACAATGGCCGCTTTACCAGACAATTTACCCTTATCGTGGTCGATAAATCTCTTTTGTACATAGTACTAATCCTTGTAATAGCCATTAACCGCCGCCATAAATACCATGGTCAACATTTACCTCTCGAAATACCATCGTTCCCGTCGCGTCGTCGGTTCGTTTAGGATTAAGCCAGCAACCTTAATAATTAAAAAGACTATTTTACAAGGATACGTTTCTTGGCATAGGTTGCTGTAGTGGCCGAAGTATGCGAATGCCGCTAAAGGGCTCGAGGCTTCGAGGCTCCCACCAATAGTGATACCGCACCAGCTCTAATCGTACAGTCAATCGACGTGTTGGTAGGTGTATTAAATAAACCTCCTATACAGTCGACAGCTGTGCCGACGAAATCATATTTAAAGAGGAAAAAAAAAGGGGTACTTGAAAGGTGGGCCATTGTCGTCTCCACCATCACAGACCCCCTTCTAAGACAAACATATACACGATTGTATGGTAAGAGTATTTAAACTACCCAACTACATATATGTGTATACCTAGCTGCTCGTATACCCTTAAATGGAAGGAAAGTGTCCTGTGTATGGGTAATACGATGTCAATATACGCACATACATCATATTTTATGTACAACCAATAGTCCTATGCAGCTGAACCAGAATTAGTAATTTTCATTCGCAAATTAATTCCATAAAATGGAGGCCATCTGGTTCAAAAGGGTACAAATTTTGTCAACCGAGTGATTTTTAATGAGCCACTATTCTCTCGCTTCTTACATCTACATCCCTCAATTTAATATACTCTCCAATGTCACCGGTATCAATACTCGACGCTTAACTGCTTTCACCTCAGCAGTCGTAGCTGGCTACATATATTGTCCAGCAGGCTGCGATGGTAGATGCTACCATTCGTCTCGTATTAACGTACTGTATGCGCGTATAATACTATAATAATACAAAAAAAAATGTATATGTTATGGAAGGTACGTCTACGTAGACGGTATGTTGTATGGGGAAAGCAGGAAACTACAAAAATACCGTAATTAAGATCGTAAAAAAAAAAAAGGAATTGTAAACAATACCGTTTCGCTTTTTTCATCGCGCCAGTTTTACCTTCGAGGACACCAGTGAATGGATGTGTGATTAAAACTGTCCAGTTTTAGGGAAATACATACACTTATACGTCGTGTCCGAGGGAGAGAGGAAAATTTTCAGCTTTCACAAATACAACGAGGTTAAGATATTTTCGAATTGTTGACGAGATTTCATTAAATGAAATAATTACTTGATTGGCCACTTCGAGCAATTAGGCGAATGAAATATTTTATTTTTGAATTTTCCACTCTTTCGCGTTAGTTCAAAATTATAGTACAAACAGGAACATCCAAAACGGAACGAAAGAAGCATATCAGTAAATTTTTACGACTGAAATTGATTTCAGCTACATTGGGAAGGTATAGATGATCTTCAATGTTTAAAAACAATTTTAGAATAGGAAAATTGTATTTTCTGAAAGTCATACGTGGAAATGCTGAAAATAAGTTTGTTTTAAATTATTGTTGACCATTGTGGAACTTCTAGATGACTTTTTATCCTCTTCCAGGATTTTTAAACCTTCACTAAAGGTGTGGTCATCAACTCTGGCAACTAAAGATTTAGCTATGTAGGTTTTTTATAACGCAGAATTTCTCTTTCAACAATACTTCAGCAGTTTGGCTTATTTTTGGAAGAAAATGTCATTCTAGGAGGAAGTAGTTCTAGAAATGAATTTGTATGATTTTCTGAAGACTGGAAATTCATTTCGGCATTTTTAATGCTTTCGTAAAAAAACGTATGAACTCCGCAAGCTGTAACTTTACACAAGCGTGAGTCACAACGGGTTGAGAGCGGGCGTGAGGGGGGAGGGGGAGTCAATTCGAAATGAAATATTCATGTTCGTTAGAATAATTCCACCTTCTGCAGAAAATCTTGCAGCATTTAATCAGGTAATAATGAAAAAATAGGTAATGATTCTTAGTTAGGAGGGGGGCAACGAATGGGGGCAAATAAAAATAAAACAGAATAAATATCAGACACGGCCAAAAATGATGTCGATAGTCTTCTTGGCACCCAAAACGGATTTCGTAGATAGCACCCCCCCCCCTGCCTCATCCGTTATAGATTGATAGTCCGTGCATGAAACCTCCAATTTTCCCCTCCTAATTGAGCCAGGAAGGTGATTTTTGTATATGTTATACAACTTTGCATGGTCTGTCGAATGGTTCAAAAAGTAATAATTTTGGCGATTCAAGCTTCTCAGCATCCCCTTTCCCAAATTTGGGTATGACTGAATTTTGACACGCGGTCATCCCAATGATTTTTAGGTTGGCGGAGGATCGTAAAAAGAATAAAAATAAATATCTGACTTCTAGAACTCCAAAACAGATTTTGTTGATATCTCCCCCCCCCTCGTCCTCTATACGTCCCTAAATCATAATAGACTGGTTTTCTGGTTTTCATTGGCAATGTTTCATAGAAAATCAGACTAAAAATCAGGTTTAAAAATATCGCAATACATAGCTTTTGGAGCCTGATTTTCGTAAAATATTGAAGACAAGTAAATTGTTTCGTTCGTAAATGAAGAAAACAGGGAATCTAACGGATTATTGATGTTTTTTTTTTTTTCAGAAAAATCATCACCTTTCAAAAATTATTTTTGTCGTCTTTTTACCAAATTTTCAAAACCAAATGTACAATTTTTTAGAAATTTTTTCAAATATATTTCAATTTAGGTTTTTCATTTTTCATTACTTTTGCCATTTTTACTGCTGCGCTCCGTGATGTTTGTTTTCCAATCATATTTGAAACTCTCAAAAGACATAATATTTCAAATTTCAACCAACTAGCTCAATTTGCAGTGAAGATGAGGGAGAAAACAAGCTCGAAAAATAACAAAAACATCGCCCAAGAACTATTTTTTCAGGCCTGCGAGAGGTTGAAACCGAGCTGAATAATTGATACCCTCAAAAGGCACGTCCAAGTCTTTTACTAAATTTACATACCAAATTTCAACTTCCTAACTCAATTTTGGAGGGGAGATAGAAGAGGAACAGCTTTTTTTAAAAGTTAAAAAATGGCGAAATCCTCATATCGCCCCCTCCTAATTAACCTAGGAGACTGATTTTTGAATATATTTTACAACTTTGGATTGCCCATCGATTTGTTTAAAAAGAAACAATTTTTACGATTTTAGCCCCTTAGCACCCCCTCCCCTGAATTTGAACACGACTGGATTTTGACCCGAGGTCATCCCCACTCATATATATATATCTAATCTGCAACCAGTTCAAACCTAGTGGCTAAATTTGAACGATTTTGGCCGGTACTAAACCGAGTGAACGATTTTAGCCACCATTAAAAAAATTAAATAAATAAATAAATAAATATTTGATACCTTTAAACCTATTAAAAGTGGTCTTAATGGTCTACCAGGACGTGAAAATGGATTTTTTTGGTACACACCTCGTCATCCGCAGTTGCTTGACAATATGGAGTAGAAAGTCCCCGCCCCCCCCCCATGAATAATAACATGAAAGAAATCGCTCAAAAATTCAAACGAATATTACTATTTGTACAAGTACATCGATACCTGCAAGTCGGGGAAAGGCAAAGCAATACGTAGTGTACATGAACCCCCGACATTAGATTTATCTTTTTCTTTTTTGGATTTTCAAATCTTTCTAAAAACCAATCGCGTAGCCTGAAGACCTGAACATGAAAATTTCTCAGGTCTCACCTATGACACACATTAATAGAATACTTGGCGATCCATCATCACAGGTCAAAATGGTCACAAAAACCCATCATTCGATTGAACGCAAATCGAAACGCCAAAACATCTAAAACGAGTCTGTTATCGTAATCGTAATCAAATCCAAGGACCCAGTGACTTACCAGTATCCGCGTAATTATTCATGATTTTCACGTCGATCGTACCGTTGCCGTTGCACAATGAAATCCGACACGAAATCTAAACTACTGATAAATTTACCTATCACCGGAGGCACTGTCACCGTTATCGTCCACTATCACCGAATACATTGTCATCTCACCGGTTGCAAAACACGTTCACCAAACGAACCAGCGTAAACGTACAATGAAGCGAAATATTAAAATCGAAAAAAAATCTGCGTACTTGTACGAAGCAACACGACGCGACGACGCTTTTCCACACACCTCCCACCATAGTATACTTTCGATGGAAACAAATGGATTAACCTACTTAGGCCTCGATATGCTTCCATATTTTCGCGCCTCCTTAACGGTACGTACGCACAATACGCACGTCACCATTGTACCTGAAATTTGCCGAACAAATATCGTGGTACTCGGTCGAGTACCACGACATAGCTTCAGAAGAGTTTTACCAAAATGCGTCTCAAACTCTTAGTTCTCATGTTGAGAGTCGTCCAGTCGCGTCGGTTGGACTGCATACAATGCATATGTACGATTACGAGTACCTATCTACCTACTTAAGGGAAAGCTGCACGTTCGTACGATGTCCACATTCACATGCACAACTACACATGTATGTGGAGAAAATTAACAGTTAATAATTCATATTTTTCAATCGAAATAATGTTTATCGTATTACGATTTCATTAACGTCGCTTTTGAGCATTTTTCCATATGATGGGTATACTCGAGTAGGTGTAATTAAAAGAAACACGACCAGTTTCAGTTCACTGAAAATACGTTTGTACAATGCAGGATTTTGTTCGTTTGGCGTTTCTCTCGCGAGGTTTCCTGATCTTTTGGAATTTATTACACTTTTGTTCAGTACAGACCAGAGTTCATTGAAGAAATAAAATATTTAAAATGATCTCCGAACATAAACAGCAGTAACTTGCATCGTTTACGCATTTATAACGACTCTCAATCTGCGTTAAGTGAAATTTTACAGCGTTACAAATCTAAAGAAATCATCTTTAACGTAATACTGAATTGAGTAAGTGATTTCCATAAACTTGTTAATCGTTTCATAAGCTTGTTTTGAAAATGAGTTATATTTAGAATCCGTTAATTGCTCAGGGACCAACTGACGAAGATGTATTCATCGTTTCATCGATAGATAAGAACTATTCAAGGAAGTTTTATTATACTTACGACCTACATAGTAGTAATTCATATCGTATAACGTGTATCTCTAGCTCTCTACCTACTATATGATTATTCTTGCTGAAAATTTCTACCAGAATCATAAATCCACGTATTTCGTACATGAATGAGAATCGAATTCAACTATTAAAACTTTCTGATAATTGAGTGACAAGTGTAAAGATAATAAATACAAAAAGAATCGCATACCTGAGTAGATATGATCATCATTCACACAGTTGTACGCGTTCTTTAAGTATTTATTTCAAAATTTAAAAAAAAAAAAAAATATATATATATATATGGAAATATTTTAAACATTTAGAAGAGGCTACTTTCATATCAAATTAATGATTTTTAGAATTATATTAAAAATCGTACAGTATTATCAAAAGATTCAGATCATTGATTTCGTGAAAACATAACCTCATTACACGCAGAAAGATAACAAAAAACATTTATTATCACACCAAAGCTCACAGACATAGACAGTCAATTATGTATTCATCAAATACAGTGCTACTAATACATGAAATTTTGACCAATTTTCATAATTCAATGCTAATGCAAAATAACGAAAGGGTAAGGGTAGGGTAAGAAGATTAAATCTGTCCCCGAAAGCATTTCGAACGATTTCAAGGCCGAAAGATGGATCTTATTGAGAAAAAATTTTGACTAAATTTTAGACCCCTAACGTACCCATTTCCAAAATATAGACAGAAAGGTATTTTTCAGTAATTTTTTTTCCTCGTCGTACAATGAAAGTAGAAAATTGAAATTTTTGTTGCGACTTCACATTAATAAAAGATATAAACAGGATGTTTTTTAATTTTTTTCATCATTGTTAAACGTGTTTTAAATTTTCAAATGATAATTGCCGAAAAACTAAGATAACATTAATTACGAAATTTTTTTTTAATAAAATGTGTTTTTTATGTAAGAATACAGCAGAAACCTAGAAGTGGTGGAAGAAAATAAAAAAAATTAAAAATTGTGCAAGTATCGCACAAAAAGCACCGAATACCTCTAGCTCCGCAGCATAAGATACTACTCCACAGTGACACGTGGAAAAAACTACGTGCCTTACGCGCTCGAAACTACGTATAATTCTTTGATATTTTTTTCGTATCTTATTTGTTTTTTTTTTTTTTTTTTTTTTTTTTTTTTTAGAAAATTAAAAAGCTAATTTTTTAAAAAAATTTTTTTTTTTTTTTTTTTTTTTTAAAAAATTAAAAAGATAATTTTTTAAAAAAAAAAAAAAAAAAAAAAAAAAAATTTGTATTGAATAAATATTGAAAAAACATCAATGAATCAAACGTAGTTCTGAGCGCGTAAGGTAAGTGATTTTTTCCACGCCTCACCGTGGAATAGTATCTCGTGCTAGGGAGCTATTCAGCGCATTTCGTTGCAATATACTCGCACAGTTTTTAATTTTTCTGCCTACCTTGCACCATTTCTGGGATCCTAAAATTTTTGTGAGGTATTCTTGCATAAAAAATAAATTTTCTAAAAAAAATTTCGTAATTGAATTTATTTTAATTTTTGGGCCATTATCATATTAAAATTTTAAACAAATGTAACAAAAAAAGAAATCATTGGAAAAAATTGAAAAAAATCCCGTTTACACCTTCTATTACTATGAAGTCAAAAACAAAAATTTCAATTTTCTGCCTTCATTGTACGACGAAAAAAAAAATTCAACTGACAAAAACGTTCTAAAATTTTAGCAAAAATTTTTTCATCGATAGGGTCCATTTTTTGTTCTTAGAATCGTTCAAAATTCCCTTTCAGGAGCAAATTCAATTTCCTAACTATGCCATACGCTTTCCAGGTACTCGAAGTGAGTGGGGATAAGTCGATAGCTCAATTATCATTACATCTTGGAATCGTATACTTCTTTTAGTAAAGCTCGTTCAAACTGATCAACCAGACGAAAACTTTTCATTTTTCAAAATAAGGGTGCTGCTAGAAAGGATATTTTTTAACGAAAATTCCCCCTTTTTTGACGACCGAATATGTTCAGCATCTTGTACCTGAATTGATCCACAAAAGGGGCAATTCAAAATTTAAATTTTTACAAAATGTGCGTAAGGTGGCTTCGCTATCAATATGGGGATTATCAAAGATCCTGTCTTATGATGTAAAAACTATTCAGCTCTGAGACAAGGCTGGAGCCTCGTAAATTTCGCATAGTTTATATTTTGACACCCCCTCACCCCTCACAGATTACTTTGATTTAAGGGGTGCAATGGTTATTGGAGTCGAATTTGGCATCAACAAAACAACCAAAATCAAATTCATTCGATTTTCGGTTCACTGTATAATCTGGTTAATATCAACTTGATTAATCGTTTCGTGAGAAATTTTCTCTTTCGACATTTCTCCGCTCAATGACCACGTGGAAAAAAATTAAATATGAAAATGCTGGCCTTTCAAATGCTTTACAATGTTCGTTTGAACAAATTTTTCCATTTCTTTTACCGTAACCGACATTCTTCTAAAGAAAGTCGCAACTTTTTGAACAGCGTCTGCGCCCGTTCCTCGGTCTCTGTTTTGAGAAAAGAGAATTTTCAAAGATTATTTTGTTATTGAGAAATGTACCCTGATTTCCCTACCCCTTTCTCCGGCCACACGCATTACCTCGTAAAAGGAGAAAAATGCGAACAACGAAAAATATCCGTCTTTTAATGATGTACAATTTTTTTTTTTTTTGAAAATTGAACAGCAGTTTTTAATTTTCGACTAAATTAAGATTACAAAATTCAAGCCAATGTACAGGGTGTTCCAAAAATTACAAATATAATTTTATGGCGAAAAACCCAGATTTAACGAGTATGCATACCAACGTGATATTCAAATAATATACATTGAGAAGTTTTTTTTTTAATTTTACATTTTTGAAACCGGTTTAATAGTTTTCAACCAGTTGACAAAAACAATTAAAAAATTAAAGCTACAAAAAAAAGTTCCAAACAAAAGTTGTAGAGCTTTAAATACAGATCATTTTTCATTCTGTCGACCCTTAGGATGAAAAACAAGTTTTCGAGAAAACTGTAAGTTTAGGTGAAAAAATAAATTTTTGACGAAA